>CM059198.1:79177877-79239694 GCA_030323885.1 Branchipolynoe longqiensis
GGAGGGAGGGAGGGCACCTCCCACAGTAACGTGCGACTACCACACGTGGGGAGGGAGGGCACCTCCCACAGTAACGTTCGACTACCACACGTGGGGAGGGAGGGAGGGCACCTCCCACAGTATGGTTCGACTACCACACGTGGGGAGGGAGGGAGGGCACCTCCCACAGTAACGTTCGACTACCACACGTGGGGAGGGAGGGCACCTCCCACAGTAACGTTCGACTACCACACGTGGGGAGGGAGGGAGGGCACCTCCCACAGTATGGTTCGACTACCACACGTGGGGAGGGAGGGAGGGCACCTCCCACAGTAACGTTCGACTACCACACGTGGGGAGGGAGGGAGGGCACCTCCCACAGTAACATTCGACTACCACACGTGGGTCTGATTGAGTCGTGACCTGGTTAGAACGCAGGAGAATGTGCGTGGGAGGCGACGCGGGCAGACAAGCAGCTCAAGGTGAACGACCGGGCAGCTCAAACCTGTCCCATTCGATAATGCCCAGACGCTCCTTTCAACTGAGTGTGAAGCAAGAACAGCGACAGAGCCTTCGGTATGTGTGTGTTGTGTGTGGGCAGTATGGTGGATGCAGCGTCTGAAGTGTTTTTTTTTGTACTCGTATATATAGGCTATAGAGGGGTATAATGACATCACAAGACAACTTTTGGTGGCCATATTGGATTACATACAGAAGGCTTGCAACTGCCTACACTGTGCTTATTTACTGATTTGTTGGTTTATTTGTCAGTTTTGAGCAGTTTGGCCTCAGAAGTTGTTGCTAAAGTGCTGTAAGTAAACACATTGGATGTAAACTGCCCAGAACCTCCCAGAACACAAGAAAACTCTGTTTTACTGCATGTGCATGCATTCACAACATAGCTAGGGGGGGGTGCTCGTAATCCAAGATGGTTGGCCGCTGACCTCTGACTGCTGAGTGATGACGTCACATGCACTCCCTCTGTGTAGCCAGTACAATGTCTCTTCCCTGCTCAGTCTGACAAAAAATATTTATTTATACCAAACTGGCCTGTTCAATATCAGGTTATTAATATTCTGGATACTTGCTAAACAATAATTTTATTTTCCGTTTCTACTGTTCAAAATGATTAAAAATTGATAGTTAATGTCAAAATGGGTATTTCTAGATCCAGTATGTCCCCTCAGTAAGTACTGAAGCTGTGACCCAGCATGTCCCCTCAGTAAGTACTGAAGCTGTGACCCAGCATGTCCCCTCAGTAAGTACTGAAGCTGTGACCCAGCATGTCCCCTCAGTAAGTACTGAAGCTGTGACCCAGCATGTCCCTTCAGTAAGTACTGAAGCTGTGACCCAGCATGTCCCCGCATTAAGTACTGAAGCTGTGACCCAGCATGTCCCCTCAGTAAGTACTGAATCTGTGACCCAGCATGTCCCCTCAGTAAGTACTGAAGCTGTGACCCAGCATGTCCCCTTAGTAAGAACTGAAGCTGTGACCCAGCATGTCCCCTCAGTAAGTACTGAAGCTGTGACCCAGCATGTCCCCTCAGTAAGTACTGAAGCTGTGACCCAGCAGGCGGCGTGGCAGTTTTAGCATACGGGTAGTTGGTTGGTTGGTTGTTGTTGGAGTTTTACGTCCTGGCAACCTCTAATGTCATATCAGGATGGTGACAGTGCACACTCATAGCGACTTCATAGTGCTGCCCCACTGGAAGACCAGGCCACGAACACCATGACCTGATATCCAACTCAGTCACATTATCCTGACACTGAGCCAACCAGTCCTCGCCCTATCCTAATAATGATGAGTGCATGGCTAGGAAGACACAAGTAACAATATAAGGTTGCACGTGTACCTTTATAAACAAACTTCAAAGCACTACACTGCATTCCTCCCACGTGACCACTGGGGACTTAGGTTGTATTTAGTATCCCTCTGAATTGTTGATTATTTTAAAGATAATTAAAGATTGTGAATGGTATCCCACTCACTGTTTGAACCTCACTGAGCCCTCTCCTGCACAAAACCTAACACGAGCAAAGGACTAGTACTACTACTAGTACTGTAGTAGTACTAACGGGCAAGGACCCACTTAGATAGGTGTGGAAACCACATATCTGGTAGCCGGGTTCAGAGAACGGCCCACTATATAATCAACTTCCGAGCGAGTGGAGAGTCACGCCCCGCGCATGGGGGAGGGGAGGGAGCGGTGCATGCCGGACCCCCCCCCCCCACCCGGATAGGTGGGGGGGGGGGCACTCCAGATCTTATTACACGCCATAACGGTCTTATCACTGTCCATATGGACAAGGGATCCTAGGTTGTGTAATTTCTAGTATGCTAGCCCCGTAATGGCAATACATGTGGGTTCGAATCCCGCTGTAGGCCCACTGTTTCCCATGTTCATCTTGGCGACAATACGAGGGATGTGCTTATTTAGTTGACGTGTGAAGAACGGAGAAGGGAGTGTTGGAGAGGTGTGAGATGGGAGGGCAGAGAAGAGCAACTTCCTCAAGTCCTTGAGTAAATGTGGTGCCACCTGAGATTATTTCTGGCCATTACTCTGTTTACTGTCGACACAATAGACGAGATCAGCGTTCCGACTGCCCATGCGCCAAAAATGACGTCGGCAGCAAAGCAAATGTGCACAGCCATTGAGTTAGCCGATATGCATAGGGAAAAACTTTGATTTTATTCAAAATTAAGAGAAATACATAAGAATTTGGCATAAACATGTATGCACCCATGCAATATAATGATCTGATGAATATATCTAAGGCAAAATTAGCCATAGTTAAACATGTTGAGCTAAGAAACATACAATTCCACACAAAACAATCAGTCACTTTAAGTCTGATATCCACATCACCATTATTAATTCTTGTTCTAAATATTAAAATGCCAAATGTGTGAACAGACACTTGTTTCAGAGAAATATATAACCAATATCTGATTAACCCTACTCATTTTCTAGTTCTACATATATCATTAACCATAGGATATGAATAAAAACATGAATAAAATAAGTAAAACTGACTCTGGCTATGGCTCTAACACTAGTCTGAGTGCCCAGATTTGTCTAAATCTAAATGCACATGGCATATGATGTACCATGTGCATATTGATGTAAATGCAATGCTGGATAAAAGATTACTATCTGCATTGTAGTCACTATACATACGCTGTTCACTCCTCCAGTGTGTCCGGCGCCAGGCGGGGGGGCATCCGTATACATTACCGAAAGCTGGGAGGGGGGCACTCCACCAATGCGCCGATGGAGGAATAGTAGCAAAGTTTATTATGTTCCCCAAACATTTATACTTCTATAATGCGCTATGCATCACATATATATATCTATATATCGATATAGTAACTACAGTTAAAGGAATACACACGACAAGCTGGCACACTCACACAATCGCACTTTTATATCATACAGCAACATTCATGTCAAGGGTCATAGGGACCATAAGCTCTCAGCCAAATTGGAACAGGAGAGCTAATGGTTCCTCCCTAAAAATACATTTTTATTTACGTAATTAAACACACTGTAGGACTTCCATCTTTCAAGTGTTTTTATGCAATCGAGAGGCATTCCCACTCTTGCATACTCCTGTGCTTCCCCCTCGCCATAGGCTATGACAAGTCACCAATGGCCACCAGGGAAGACCACACGCTTTCAATGCAACTTGCATACATTTGTTGAACAATCGAGCAGTCAGGGGGTCCCCGTTCGACATCACAAATGCTGGGGCGCCCTCATGCACTGGGAACTGATGCTTATACTTGTACCATGCAAGTACCGGGCAGAAGTCAGCACTTGACGCTCTCGGTAGCTCGATGCTGTAACTGTCCTCAGGCCTATGTGTAGTTTTTGTGCTCCTGACTGTTACCATCAGGTGTGTGCTATGTGCCTTGATGTCACCTCCGAGCAGCATGTGACTGCCATCCCCCGATACCTCGGAATAAAACAAATTTGACTGTCTTAATAAACATAGATAACCTATTAATAATGCAACAATCAACACCAATCCATCATCTCCAATTTAAAAAAATTATAAGTATCATTTTAATGTGCCCTATCTTCAAAGGAAATGCCCTATTCACAATATTATTTTTTAACTTAAATATGCCAGACTTAATTATTGACATTGCATAACAATCAAATGCCTCTGTATTGCCCCTCAACAGTCTTATCCATGTTCTTGCCCCACTCATGTAATTTCTTATAGCACCTTCTGTATTTAATTTATCATTTAAATATAAAGCATATAACATTACCGTTTTAATTTTGGGTTTCTTAGGGTTATCTTTAATGTTACTACAAAACTTTAAATATTCCCTAAATTGTACCCTCTTATTGTTCCACGTTCCCTCCGACAGTCCCGCCGAAAAATACATGCTTAGCCTATTCACTACTGCGAGCTTATCATCTGCAAGTTGATAAAGGCAAACAAACAACATTATCAACCAGCAGAAAAATTACAAAAGCAAATCAAGAACATTACCATCATGAGAAACATGTATTTTAGTTAACAATTTAGACTGACATAATTCATCAGCAATTAATTTATACTTATTATCAAAAAACAACCTACTGAGGGCATCTGCTAACACTAGATCTTTTCCTGGCTTGTGCACTACCTGTATCTCGCAATTATTTTCGGCAGCAAATCTCCAGATTTCCCGAGCACATGCACACAAGACAGGATCTTTTCCAGCACCAGAAGATAGAACCTGTTGGGAAGCAGCATTATCAGTATTAATGATAATTTGATAATTATGAGGGTCAGGGGGAGACACATTTTTTAGAGCTACTACCAAATTTAATACCTCTAATTGGGCAATATGAAAATTATTATTTAAAAAATCTGGTGAGTATAAACTTGAATAAAAATGAGTTATACTAAATGCACCTCCACCCTGCAATGATGAATCGCATTCAATAACTCACTTTTTCTCTGGGAAATGCTTTAGCAAAACTAGTCTATTAGCACCTTCTGCAAACCAAATTTTGGGTAACACATGTTTTACCTATAAAAGGACTACCTCTAAGAAACTCTAAAATCCTGTTCATAAAAATCCTAGATGGTATAACACATTTCAAAATAAATTGCAAACGACCCACCAATCTTTGTATATTTTTATGTGTAACTTTTCTATTAATTACCCATTTTTTACACTCAAGTAAAATATCCAACAACTTCTCATTGGGGATCTGAACAACCATCTTTGCTGAATTTATTTCATACCCTAACCAAATTAAATTTTGAGTGGGAGGACTACATTTCTTAATAGACAGTTTCAAACCTAACGAATCAGTTAGTTTCAATATATAATCATAGGCTTCCCGTGCCTTATCTAAGCTACTTTCCACCCCCACAAAATCATCCAAGAAACATAAAGCAAAAAACCCTTTTTTCCTCATCAAATATACTACCGCAGCCATAGTCCTAGCACAAGCCATACTGGAAGTCCTACATCCAAACGGCGGTGCAGTATCAAAATAAAATTTATTTTCTACTTTTATACCGAATAAAGGCACACTCAAGGGGCAGGTTCTTAATTGCCTGTACGCCCTTGCTAAGTCTATCGACCACATGAAACAACCCTCGCCCAATTTAGTAACCTCCTTAGCCAAAGACATTATAGTAGGCAAATTATATTTATAGGGCTTCCCTTGATAAAACCCTTTAATTATCCCAGCATTAACACTACGCCCCTTTGGAAAACTAAGATCAACTATTATCCTACGTTCATCAGTATTTTTCTTGGGACGGGTCATAATAGGACTAATTTGTGCCCAGGAGAAAAAGGAAGATTATCAAAAGGACCCAACAATGCATTGTGAGACAATTCAGTTTTAACATATTTGTCAATCCAAAACAGATCTTCCTGAGTACGGGCATGATTACAATCCGAGGCAGTTGGAATAAAAGTACCAGTAAAATTAGATGGCCAACCAAATTCTAAATATTGTATTATTTCTCTATCTTCATAATCAACTAAATATTCTTTCCATTTATTTATTAGTAAACCGGAAGGAACAGGTACTTTAGCTTCCAGATAGTTTTAGGCTTTGTAGGGAGCCAAAGGCCATCCCTAGTGAGAAAAGCACAGTTCTCACTGATGGTGTTCGAACCACACAACGGCAAAGTCTGAGATTATTGAAAAAATATATGGACTGGACGAAAGTCCCATGCACAAGCGGTTATCGCAGTAATACATATCCGATTCATCTACTCCAGATGGAGCTAATAATCCCTGTCTAATCCTATCGTCGGGATGAATGGACACCACCCTATATGCATCATTAATATCAATAGTGCACAAATAATCACCACGCTGCAACACATGGACAACATCATCAACAGCATTATAACAAAATATCTTAGCAACATCCCCAGTATTGCTGAGTTCTGCTTCACTGAGCGCACATTCGGGCGGTCCTGAATAGACGATATCGGCTGACTTCTTTTTCCTCATTCTTTACACTTATATCTCTTATGGTTTTTTTAACCGCATTTGGAACATTTATGTTCATACACACATTCCTCCTCCGTTCTGGAACAGCCGTCATCTCCATTCCATTGATAACAACAGCGTGTTGGCTTAGAACCACCCCCTGTGGCTTTCCTGCCGAACGAGTTACCAGAACCCGGCTTGCGCACCTTTGCATTCTGTGCGCCATAATGGACTGCACTTTCCCCTGAGTTCACTTTAGCAAAAGCAGCCATCCCCACTCTCTCTGCCGACTTTCGAACTGCCAGGGCATAATCAGCATGTGCAGAATCTTTAAAATAGTCATCTCTAGCTCTGACACAAATGAACACAATATGCTCTAACACTGCTCTATAGTCCGCTATCGAAACTCAACACCCACAAACCTGTAGCTGCGACTACCTCATACCCGTTCAACAGACGCACTTCCTTGCCTGCTACTGTAGATCGCTTTAAGGCCCACTTACTTTGTCTCCTTCTACTGTCACTACTGTCACTGTGGCTGCGCGTTCGTCATCGTCCCCCTTCCACTCGTGTTCGCACCTTCGAATGACCGTAGTTCAAGAATGCCCCGGTGGCGTCCATTCCAGTTGGAGAAGACACGCCCACATTCCATGTGGGCGCCGGCAGCCCACCGTCGTCCCCGTGCTCCGCCGAATGTTCCAGACGTCGTCCCGACAGCTGGCCATCCCGCACCGCCTGCAGCTCACTTCTGCGTGCCTCCAACACACCTAGCCGTATTTCGGCCTCCTTTTTCTCCCGGTGGACCACTGTCAGAGCCGCCAATGACCCGTCCACCACCTCCAACTCCCCGTTGTCCGCCGGCTTTTTCCCCTTAGCTGCCATACTCGACTGGCGCGTCATCCGCTTCTCTTGCTGGTATGCGACACACGCTTCCTTGTCGTCTTTTCTATGAGACTCGCCACACTCGCGACAAAAGACCATGTCGTTCCGAGTCACTTTAACTTTCGACGAACAGCCGGCAGACAACAGGCAGACGGCAGGCAGGCGACAGACGACCGGTGAACAAGCAGCTAGCAGCTAGGTGGAGGTGTTTGAAGTCTGAAAACCCGGTGCGAACTGGCCGAATAGCGGGGCGCAGGGCACGAACACGCAGTGGCGCTGCAGTAGCAGGCAGGGGAGGGCGATCCAGCACGCCGTATTAGGCCATGCCACATTAATTTCCGTTGTACACACGAATAATTTACTGGGCAGTAATGAATCACACAATAATACAGATGAGCCGCTCCGCCTTTCTATACATTGATAAGTGATTATCCTGTCCATATTCAGCACACAACCCCATGTTCATCATGTTATATTCAGCACACAACGTCATGTTCATCATGTTATATTTAGCAAACAACATCATGTTATCGTGTTAAATTCAGCACACAACACAGTGTTCATCATGTTATATTCAGCACACAAGACACCATGTTCATCATGTTATATTCAGCACACAAAACCAATTTCATTGCATTATATTCAGCACACAATGATGTGTTCATCGTGTTATATTCAGCACACAATAATGCGCATTCTTCATGTTATATTCAGCACACAGCACTGAGTTCTTCATGTTATTTTCACCACACAGCACACTGCATCCATCATGTTATATTCAGCACACAATGCCACCTTCATCATGTTATTTTCAGCACACAAGACCACATCCATTGTGTTATATTCAGCACAACACACGCCATGTTCTTCATGTTATATTCAGCACACATCACCGTGTTCATCATGTTATATTCAGCACACACTGCCATGTTCATCATGTTATATTCAGGACACAATACTGCGCGTTCTTCATGTTATATTCAGCACACAGCACTGAGTTCTTCATGTTATTTTCACCACACAGCACACTGCATCCATCATGTTATATTCAGCACACAATGCCACCTTCATCATGTTATTTTCAGCACAGAAGACCACGTCCATTGTGTTATATTCAGCACAACACATGCCATGTTCATCATGTTATATTCACCAGACAATATCATGTTCATCTTGTTATATTCAGCACACAATGCTGTGTTCATAGTGTTATATTCAGCGCACAATACAGCGCATTCTTCATGTAATATTCAGCACACGGCACCATGTTCATCATGTTATATTCAGCACACACTGCCTTGTTCATCATGTTATATTCAGGACACAATGCCGTGTTCATAGTGTTATTTTCAGTACACACTGCCATGTTCATTGTATTATATTCAGTACACAATGCCATGTTCATCATGTTATATTCAGTACACAACTTAGCATTCATTGTGTTATATATTCAGTACACACTTTCATGTTCCTCATGTTATATTCAGCAAACACTGACATGTTCATCATGTTATATTCAGCACACAAAGCCATGTTGATCGTGTTATTTTCAGTACTCACTGCCATGTTCATTGTATTATATTCAGTACACAATGCCATGTTCAACATGTTATATTCAGTACACAACTTTGCATTCACCGTGTTATATTCAGTACACACTGCCATGTTCATCAGGTTATATTCAATACACACTGCCATGTTCATCATGTTATATTCAGTACACATTGCCATGTTCATCATGTTATATTCAGCACACAATGCCATGTTCATCGTGTTATTTTCAGTACACATGGGCATGTTCTTCATGTTATATTCAGTACACACTGCCATTTTCATTGTGTTATATGCAGTACACACTGCCATATTCATTTTGTTATATGCAGTACACACTACCAGGTGCACCGTGTTATTTTCAGTACACACTGCCATGTTCATCATGTTATATTCAGTACACACTACCAGGTTCACCGTGTTATATGCAGTACACACTTCCATATTCATCATGTCATATTCAGTACACCCTGCTATATTCATCGTGTTATATTCAGTACACACTGCCATGTTCATCATGTTATATTCAGTACACACTGCCATGTTCATCATGTTATATTCAGTACACACTGCCATGTTCATCATGTTATATTCAGCACATACTGCGATGTTCATCATGTTATATTCAGTACACACTGCCATGTTCATTGTGTTATATTCAGCACACACTGCCATGTTACTCATATTATATTCAGTACACACTGCCATGTTCATCATATTATATTCAGTACACACTGCCATGTTCATCATGTTATATTCAGTACATACTACCATGTTTATCATGTTATATTCAGTACACACTGCCATGTTCATCATGTTATATTCAGTACATACTACCATGTTTATCATGTTATATTCAGTACACACAGCCCTGTTCATTGTGTTATATTCAGTAGACATTGCCATGTTCATCATGTTATATTCAGTACACACTACCATGTTAATTGTGCTATATTCAGTACACAGTGCCATGTTACTCATATTATATTCAGTACACACTGCCATGTTCATCATCTTATATTCAGTACACACTGCCATGTTCATCATGTTATATTCAGTACACACTGTCATGTTCATCATGCTATATTCAGCACACAATGCCATGTTCATCATGCTATCTTCAGCACACACTGCCATGTTCATCATATTATATTCAGCACACACTGCCATGTTCATCGTGTTTTTTCAGTACATACTGCCATGTTCATCATGTTATATTCAGTACACACTGCCATGTTCATTGTATTATATTCAGCACACACTGCCATGTTCATTGTGTTATATTCATCACACACTGCCATGTTCATCATGTTATCTTCAGTACACACTTCCATGTTCATTGTGTTATATTCAGTACACACTGCCATGTTCATCGTGTTATATTCCATACAAACTGCCATGATCGTCATGTTATATTCAGTACACACTGCCATGTTCAGCATTTTATATTCAGCATACACTGCCATGTTCATTGTGTTATATTGAGTACAGAACTTATCATTCATCATGTTATATTCAGCACACACTGCCATGTTCATCGTATTATATTCAGTACACACTGCCATGTTCATCATGTTATATTCAGCACACAATCCTGCTCATCGTCTTATATTCCGTACATACTGCCATGTTCATCGTGTTATATTCAGTACACCCTGCCATGTTCATCGTGTTATATTCAGTACACACTGCCATGTTCATCATGTTATATTCAGTACATACTGCCATTGTCATCGTGTTATATTCCGTACACACTACCAGGTTCACCGTGTTATATTCAGTACACACAGCCATGTTCATTGTGTTATATTCAGTAGACATTGCCATGTTCATCATGGTATATTCAGTACACACTGCCTTGTTCATCATGTTATATTCAGTACACACTGCCATGTTCATCATATTATATTCAGCACACAATCCTGCTCATCGTCTTATATTCCGTACACACTGCCATGTTCATCGTCTTATATTCCGTACACACTGCCATGTTGATCATCTTATATTCAGTACACACTGCCATGTTCATCATGTTATATTCAGCACACAATTCTGCTCATCGTGTTATATTCCGTACACACTGCCATGTTCATTGTGTTATATTCAGTACATACTGCCGTGTTCATCACATTATATTCAGTACACACTGCCATGTTCATTGTGTTATATTCAGTACACACTGCCGTGTTCATCACATTATATTCAGTACACACTGCCATGTTCATCATGTTATATTCAGTACACACTGCCATGTTCATCGTGTTATATTCAGTACACACTGCCATGTTCATCATGTTATATTCAGTACACACAGCCATGTTCATTGTGTTATATTCAGTAGACATTGCCATGTTCATCATGTTATATTCAGTACACATGGGCATGTTCATAGTGTTATATTCAGTACACACTGCCATGTTTATAGTGTTATACTCAGTACACACTGCCATGTTCTTTGTGTTATATTCAGCACACAACTTCGCATTTATCATGTTATATTCAGTACCCAACTTCGCATTCATCATGTTATATTCAGCACACACTGCCATGTTCATTGTATTATATTCAGTACATACTGACATGTTCATCATGTTATATTCAACACACACTGCCATGTTCCTCATGTTATATTCAGTACACACTGCCATGTTCATCGTGCTATATTCAGCACACAATGCCATGCTCATCGTGTTATATTCAGTACACACTGCCATGTTCATCATGGTATATTCAGTACACACTGCCATGTTCATCGTGTTATATTCAGTACACACTGCCATGTTCATCGTGTTATATTCAGTACACACTGCCATGTTCATCGTGTTATATTCAGTACACACTACCATGTTCATAGTGTTATATTCAGTGCACCCTGCCATGTTCATCGTGTTATATTCCATACACACTGCCATGTTCATCATGTTATATTCAGCACACGATACCATGTTCATCGGGTTATTTTCAGTACACATGGGCATGTTCATCGTGTTATATTCAGAACACCCTGCCATGTTCATCGTGTTATATTCAGTACACACTGCCATGTTCATCATGTTATATTCAGTACACAACTTTGCTTTTGTCATGTTATATTCAGTACACATTGCCATGTTCATCGTGTTATATTCAGTACACAACTTCGCATTCATCGTGCTATATTCAGCACACAACACCCCATGTTCAGGCTCGCGTTGTGCGATGCCAGGGGGCGCTGTTTGTTTCCATCCGCTCGCTATGCGAGAGACACTGGGTACAAGGAGAGGTGATGTCTATGTGTTGTAAAGTGCGTTTAGTAACTGACGCTGTAGACGCATTCACTTCTCTGCCCCCATCTATCCCTGCCTACATCCCCCTCCCTCTCTCTCCCTCTCTTTCCACTCTCTCCGTGTCCCCCACCCTTCCCCCTCTCTCTCCCTCCCTCCCTCTCCCTCTCTCTCACACCCGCTCTCTCCCCCTCTCTCCCTCTCTCCATCTCTTTCTCTCTTTCTCTTCCTCTCTCTATATCTATGGAATCCAATAGGTGTGGGTTTGAATCCTGCATAATATGTCATCACCCCCATAACACTGGTTGCCGTGACCTGGATTCAGTAAAGCTACGCGCTGTATGGTTGTTGAACCTACCCTGTGTATGTATGTGTAAGTGCATTGCCTGTAGTGTATGTATGTACTTGTAAGCATTAAATAACTTCTGGAGCTAAACCATTTAAATTGCCCAGGGGGATGAACATAGTAGTGTCATGGGGGGGGGTGATGAAAATGGGAAATATTGCGCCTAGAGCAGGACTCGAACCCACATCTCTTTGCATTCCGGGCCAGTGTGCTAACCATTACACCACCTAGGCTCCCTAATGTCACTACACTACCCATGCCTACCTGTCTATGCCACCTCCTTGCCTGAGAGGTCAATGCAGAGTACTACACTCGTCCGCATGGATTCTTTTAATGCTTACAATTACATACATACAAGCAATGCACTTAAATATACATCTAATGGCTAGTATATTAACCCAGAAGTGATCTAATGGCTAGTATATTAACCCAGAATACAAGAGGGATGGGTTCGAATCCTGATATAGGCACACTATTTCCCACGACATTCGTGATTGTATGCGAGATTGTGTTGTTTTGTCTTTCCTTTCGTTTTACTAAATTGAAGACCACCTGTCCTTACTTCCCTTGAATTCCCCTGGCAATGTGCGTTGTCTATATTACGAAGCTGAATGCATGTCCCAAGGTAAATTCTCAAAACTACCTAATAACTAGATGTGCTTCTATATTAGTTTGTCTATGCTGTTTGTTGGAAGCCATGAACTAATATGCAAAGGGGTCGCTTTGAACATTGACATTCTCAGCTACCTTTTGAACTAAAAAAAACAATTAAACACTAACTGGAAGAACTATTCGGTTATTTTATTCTTAGCATTTCTGGTTTGGTTAGAAAATCAATAATTGTTGACAACATATTAGATTCTTGACTAAAACCAGGTTCTTAGGCAACGTTCCAAACAGGAATCCTCTTTACTTGCTTAAAGAAATGTTGTTTTATCTTCCTGTGATTACTAGACGATTGGGTATCATTGAGTGCACGCACTCACCACACGCTGATGTCACACTTTGCTGCTCTTCTCACTTACTGCCGTCTACAGAAATAAAAGCAAATATGTCTCATTGTCTGTGTCGTCACAAAGGACTCTGGCAAGAGGGTCTGAAATGGCAATGAATATCACAATGGTTGGACTATAACGACTGGTATCTCATTGTCTGTGTCGTCACTAAGGACTCTGGCAAGAGGGTCTGAAATGGCAATGAATGTCACAATGGTTGGACTATAACAACTGGTATCTCATTGTCTGTGTCGTCACAAAGGACTCTGGCAAGAGGGTCTGAAATGGCAGTGAATGTCACAATGGTTGGACTATAACGACTGGTATCTCATTGTCTGTGTCGTCACTAAGGACTCTGGCAAGAGGGTCTGAAATGGCAATGAATGTCACAATGGTTGGACTATAACGACTGGTATCTCATTGTCTGTGTCGTCACAAAGGACTCTGGCAAGAGGGTCTGAAATGGCAGTGAATGTCACAATGGTTGGACTATAACGACTGGTATCTCATTGTCTGTGTCGTCACAAAGGACTCTGGCAAGAGGGTCTGAAATGGCAATGAATGTCACAATGGTTGGACTATAACGACTGGTATCTCATTGTCTGTGTCGTCACTAAGGACTCTGGCAAGAGGGTCTGAAATGGCAGTGAATGTCACAATGGTTGGAATATAACAAATGTTGTCTCATTGTCTGTGTCGTCACTAAGAACGCTGACAAGAGGGTCGGAAATGGCGATGAATATCACAATGTGGGACTATGTCGATGGCGATGACCATATCGATTGTGATTGTTATATTTGATAGTTGTATTGTTTACTTCAATAAATTGTTCACTCATTAAAATTCGTGTTTTTTATAGACAGTTGGACATTTGTTATTCACAATTTGCATACATATTCCATGAAGGTAAACTAACCTTATGACAAAAGAAATTGCAGGAACAGTCCAACCATTAATGGTTGTCTTCCCACTGCACCTTATAAACAAATAATATGGAATACAAGATCATGCACCTTATAGCTGATATACAAATAACCTACAGACTGCTCTTTAAGGAAACAAACACATGTTTAGAAAAAGATACAGTTACAGTAAAACCTTTCTAACCGACCACCTCCACAGATAGACCACTCCCCTATATCGATTGCTTTATTTGGGTCCCAAAGGATCGCCCATACAATACCATTGTACCATTATTCTAATTCTCTAAACCGACCACCTCCCTAAATCGATCACTTAAAGTCGGTCCCATGGTCGGTCGATTTAGAGAGATTTTACTGTATTATTCTAAACCTTTAGCTATACCGGCCTCCACAGGAGCAAACTTTAAATTCTGCAGAGCGCGGATTTTAAACTTGTCTAGATATATAAATAGTTTTAATTGTTCACGGATCGAAGATGAGTGTTCTGACGTCGGAAGGATACCAGATTGGAACGAATAAAACTGTATTGCATGAAAATATTACAAAAAAATCTAGTTTCGATGCGAGTGTTGCACTGAGTGAGACAGTGCTGGGGTTATTTAGTACATTAGCCAACGAGGGAACCACAGGAATGTCACTGTCTATTAACCCCCTCCCCACCCCACCCCCACCCCCACCCCCACCCCCACCCCCACACACACTGTATGACCCACACTTAAAGCTGCATAGTTGGCTGCTTGTTGGAGTTTTCCATCCTGGCCACATCTAAGGTCATATCAGGACGGTTACCGGCTTGTAGCAGTGCACACTTATGGTGACTCTATAGTGCTGCACCACTGGGAGCCAAGCCACACGCACAATGACCCGATATCCCACACAGTCACATTATCCTGACACTGAGCCGACCAGTCCTTGCCCTATCCTAATAATGTTGAGTGCCAGGCTAGGAAGTGACAAGTATACATTTTAAGGTCATTGGTTTGACTCGACTAGGATTCGAAACCACAAACTCCTGGGTTTGGATCTCCAGATCTCCCAAAACAGGAGACGGACGCTCTATTCATTCGGCCACCCCGTCTGGTCTAAATCCATCGGAGTTTGCTTGTTTGTTGTTTCATGTCCTAATAACATCTAAGGTCATATGAGAACGAGTACCCACTTGTCACAGTGTGCATTCTTAGCGACTTTATATGCTATTCCACTAGGGGACCATGCCACCGGCACCATGACCCGATATCCCACTCAGTCACATTATCCTGATACTGTGCTACCCAGTCCTTGTCCTATCATATTAATGCCAAGCGCCTGGCTAGGTAGCGACAAGTATCAATTTTATAAGTCATATGTTTGACTAGGTTGGGATTCATCAGCTCATACTCCCGACCTTCCGCACAGAAAACTTGCGCTCTACCGATTCGACCACCACATGGTAAAACGACCTGTGTAGGCAACTTTAATAGCAATGGCCGGCATGCTTCCTAAATAGACTGTCACACATGTAGGCCGCGTAGACATGGGACATTTAGGACCCTTTGACGTGATCCTGTTACAGACCTTTTTGTTGGGCCTTCAAATGAATAGAAAAGGTTCACGGATCGCAGCTTGAATGACGTTTTCACATCAGGAATTTAACGCCAAGGACAGCCGAGCTTCTAAATCACATTGCATTCCACATCCGGTTGTGGGGTAGTTACTCCCGCAGCCCTGTCCTGAAACAGGGCTGCTAAACAACCCAGTAGAAAAGGTGACGAGAGGCCGGGTAAAGGAACTGACTAAATACCTTCTTAATTTAAGAAGCAAAATATATTCTTCACACATCTATTTATATTTACCCGCTACTTTTAATTGGTAAAATAGATTTAAATGGTGTAGATTAATATAATTTAAAGTCGAATAGAGGACTTTCTCTGGCGGCCATCTTGGGTTTTCTTTGCTTTCTCTACCAATTTCTCAACTTTGCACCAATAGTAGATAAGTAGTGTCCATTGGAACCAATACCTCCACAGTCAATTGCTCTGTGAACCAGGTTGTGCTTGTACTTAGACTAGGTGGTCATTCACCCCTACTTTGGGTAGACGTGAATCTTTTATCTAGTTGTGGGGGAACTAGGCACAAGTCACAGTTAGGGTTTGGGGCCGGTGGTAGCGCCACGGCTCGCAAGATGTAAGGAACGGAGCAAATACAATGCGAATAGTAATTGGGAATAAATCGATAATAATGGATAATAATAATAATAAATTCCCTGCTGTGCCTTTCTGCTTGCATATTGCCTATACATCACACTATTAACAGGGATGCAAGTGTCCACTGGCATTCTTCAATATTGTAAGATTTCCGGGAGGAAAGTGATCGTGGAGGGAACAAAAGAGGGGGAATCGATGGTGATGTGGGCGATAATAGAGTCATAACAAGGATAGTGGAACACGATCTAAGGATAGGCTGCACAGACCGATCAGGGGGGCGGGGGTGGAGCTAGGATAGTGCTAGGAAAATACTGAATGGAATCTGACTTCTGGGATTTCCCCACGATTCACTGACAGTGCTAAACCTGTGGCAGTAACCTCCATGTCCGTTCAGGATATGGCAAGTCCAACATCACTTAAATGGGCAGATAGTAGGGGGGTGAGGTGCCACCTGGAGGGCAGGAGGAGAATCAGGGGAGCTGCTTGAAGGCAGACCTCCAGCTCTCCAGGCTGCACCCCCACCTCCAGTAACCCAAGTACACAAGAACATACCAAAAAGGGGTGATGGGAGTAGACGCAGACAAGAGAATAATAAGAAGTAGGATAATTACATACATGAGTAATATTTGTATAAGTAGTTTACACCTCACAATAATAATAATAATAATCAGAGAACACCAAGACACTAATATAAATGCATTTTTAAAATTGTAATATTTCCCGAAAACAGACAACTTTCAGTGAAAGCTACATTTTTTGTTCAAAATCTGTTTGTTTGCAGTAGCAGACGAGACTTCAGTTAGAGCAGACGACACATGAATTAAAACCAGGGGTTAATGTGTTTACATCGCCTCGTGCCTGGAGTGTTGATCTGCAACTAGGAGGTAACTCTATAAAGATACATATACCTACATGTGTGTATCTAAGATACACATGTGTGTATCTAAGATACATGTGTGTATCTAAGATACCTGTGTGTGTATCTAAGATACATGTGTGTATCTAATATACATGTGTGTATCTAAGATACACATGTGTGTATCTTAGATACATGTATGTGTCTAAGGTACATGCGTGTGTATCTAAGATACATGTGTGTATCTAAGATGCATGTGTGTATCTAATATACATGTGTGTATCTAAGATACATGTGCGTATCTAAGATACATGTGTGTGTCTAAGATATGTGTGTGTATCTTAGATACATGTATGTATCTAAGATACATGTGTGTGTATCTAAGATACATGTGTGTACCTAAGACACATGTGTGTATCTAAGATACATGTGTGTATCTAAGATACATGTGTGTATCTAAGATACATGTGTGTATCTAAGATACGTGTGTGTATCTAAGATACATGTGTGTGTATCTAAGATACGTGTGTGTATCTAAGATCCATGTGTGTGTACCTAAGACACATGTGTGTATCTAAGATACATGTGTTTGTACCTAAGATACATGTGTGTGTATCTAAGATACATGTGTGTATCTAAGATACATGTGTGTACCTAAGATACGTGTGTGTATCTAAGATACATGTGTGTGTACCTAAGCCACATGTGTGTATCTAAAATACATGTGTGTACCTAAGACACATATGTGTGTATCTAAGATACATGTGTGTGTATCTAAGACATATGTGTGTATCTAAGATACATGTGTGTGTACCTAAGACGCATGTGTGTGTATCTAAGATACATGTGTGTGTATCTAAGACACATGTGTGTATCTAAGATACATGTGTGTGTACCTAAGACACATGTGTGTGTATCTAAGATACATGTGTGTACCTAAGACACATGTGTGTGTATCTAAGATGCGTGTGTGTACCTAAGACACATGTGTGTGTATCTAAGATACATGTGTGTGTATCTAAGACACATGTGTGTATCTAAGATACATGTGTGTGCACCTAAGACACATCTGTGTGTATCTAAGATACATGTGTGTGTATCTAAGACACATGTGTGTATCTAAGATACATGTGTGTACCTAAGACACATGTGTGTGTATCTAAGATACATGTGTGTACCTAAGACACATGTGGGTGTATCTAAGATACATGTGTGTGTACCTAAGACACATGTGTGTGTATCTAAGATACATGTGTGTACCTAAGACACATGTGTGTGTATCTAATATACATGTATGTGTATCTAAGACACATGTGTGTATCTAAGATACATGTGTGTGTACCTAAGATACATGTGTGTATCTAAGATACATGTGTGTGTATCTAAGACACATGTGTGTCTCTAAGATACATGTGTGTGTACCTAAGGCACATGTGTGTGTATCTAAGATACATGTGTGTATCTAAGATACGTGTGTGTATCTTAAATACATGTTTGTGTATCTAAGATACATGTGTGTACCTAAGACATATGTGTGTGTATCTAAGATACATGTGTGTGTACCTAAGACACATGTGTGTGTATCTAAGATACATGTGTGTATCTAATATACATGTGTGTATCTAAGATACATGTGCGTATCTAAGATACATGTGTGTGTATCTAAGATACGTGTGTGTATCTTAGACAGATGTGTGTGTATCTAAGATACATGTGTGTGTACCTAAGACACATGTGTGTGTATCTAAGATACATGTGTGTGTACCTAAGAATGAGTTATGTGTAAGAACTAATGAAAGGGGGAGGAAAACGTGCAGTAAATCGTCAGAGTAAAGTGGTTTGACGCTGATTTGCGTCTGAGGACTTTCTTTCTGCCGCCGGACGTTAAGGGGCCGTCCAACGTTATGAACATGTTCAAGATAGGACAACGTTTGTTTGTTGTTTTACGTCCTAGCAACATATAGGGTCATATCAGGATGGATACAGAATTGTGACAGTGTGCACTCATGGCGACTTGCCCCACTCGAAGACCAGGCAGCCAACACTATGACCCACTCAGTCACATTATCCGGACTGCACCAACCAGTCCTTGCCCTATCCTGATAATCCCGAGCGCCAGGCTAGCAATCAACAAGTATCAATTGTGTAAGTCATTGGTTTCACTTGATCGGGAATCGAATTGCCGATCTCCCGCACGGGAGGCCTGCGCTCTATCGATTCAGCCACGGCGCCCGGTGGGTTATACAGAGAATAGTACAGCTACTTTCCAGACCCCCCCCCCCCACCCCCTCAAGTAATGCAGATCAACATTTTACTACAGACCCAGGTTGGGTGGTTGAATGAGTTAAGTGCCCACCTCCAGGGGCCGTATGCAGGAGTCAGTGTTAGCGAGGAAAAACGGCGTTTGGCAGGAATACCGGTTTAGCGACGAAAAATGGTATGCACGAGTCAGTGTTAGACCTAACACCAAAGGCTTAACCGGTGTTACCTTACCCCTAAAAAATATTAGGTTTAGCGAATTTATTAGGCCCAAATCTATTCAATGCCTGGTAATATATTAACAGAATTACATTACCATCAGTGATATTTTTATCAATTTAACCCTAATCCAACCCTCCTTAAGCGTACCCCCGTAATTGGCGGCGATATTAATATTTTCGAATCGACGAATGTAAAGTAAACAAATCGCCGCTGCCGCCGCATCGACGTCACTTTCCATACTGGCGGTGGCGGCAGTTTGTTTACTTTACGTTCGTCGATTCGAAAATATAACTATTAATATCGCCGCCAATGCGGCAGTAGCCTTAATAACGCTTCGAATTTAGGGTTAAATTGATAAAAATTTCACTTATTGCGTATGTAATTCTGTTAAATATGATCACATTCAGTAGATTTGAGCCTAATATATGGCTACAAACGCAGAGGGATTTCCCAAATCTATAAATAAATTCACGTTTAGCTATAATGAAAGTGTTACGCGCTCCTGCATACGACTTGACACAGTTCCCGACGTCGGTGATAGCTAAACGGTAACAGGCTCTAACACCAAACCCCGCTAACACTGACTCCTGCATACGGCCCCTGGTTTGGTAGGTCATAGGATTCGAACCACCACGTTTGAACACTGGTCAAGTCAAAGCAATACCATAACAAAGATACCTGTAGCTACATAGCATGGAGCTCGGCATTGCTAGGATAGGGCATGGACATTGAGGCATGAGGCATGAGGCATGAGGAAGACCAATGGTCTGCTGTTGAAACTTCCCCTGCTTAACCAACTAATGTACCATGACTGGATATGGTGGCCAAATTGGTAGAGCGCAGGCTTCCTGTGCGGGAGGTCGGCATTTCGAAAGCCAGTCCAGTCAAGCCAATGACGAACAAAATGTATGCTTTTCACGACCTAGCCTGGCGCTCTTCACCACTAGGATAGTGCAAGGATTGGTTAGCTCAGTATCAGGATAATGTGACTGAAATAGGAAATCAGATCATGGTGTAAAATTGTCCGATATAATACATGTGAACCGAGGTGAAGTTACTATAATAAATTACAAACTGTCTATATAATGATAAATGTTAAACTATAAAAACCCAAAGACATATAGAGGATGTGTGAACTTGGTAAACTATTATTCATTAGGTATAGAACTTGTATATTGAATAGTCTTTGAGAGGGAGTGTCACTTCCGAGTTTGACTAAGAACACTCTTTGGAAGAGTCACCTCACATGCCCCCTCCCCCCCCACATGGCATTGTTATGATCATTGACCACTGTATTGTATTCCTATTGGAGGAGTGAGTCATGTGACCACTGCAAAAACACCCAACCACCAAAAACACCCAGTGACCACAGCCATCTTGGATCTTGTAGGACTAATAAACAATAAACTGAGGAGTGTCATTCTCTTACCTTTCATTTCCTACTCTGTTTCCTTCATTACCTGTAGTGATTTCACTTGACCTGTCTCACACCACCCACACCACCAGCCGGCACGTTTACAATGGTGCCGGTGGCTTGGTCTCCCAGTGGGGCAGCACTATAAAGTCTACATGCGTGTGCACTCTCGCAAATCGAAATCCATCCTGATATCAATTCGATGTTGCCAGGAAGTAAAACCCCCCAAAACCCACTAATGCACAACTAACAAATATTAAAGAAATTGTCGAAAGATATGAACAGTTTGATTAAACGAGATCATACTTTACTGACACCCCGGTGTTGTACGCATTGTACGACCGTGAACGTGTTGACAACGTTGGACGGCCCTTTATTCCCTCTGTGTTTGTTTGAGTGGCAGCTTTTTGATGCGCGGCAGAAGGTTCCGGCTATAAACTCGTCACCCACACCGATACAACGTGCAACACTCAGAGAGAGGCTTTGCGGAATGCGCCTCACGTCCGCTAGGGAGCGGCACCGGGCCGGCGTATACCCCCCCCCCCCCCATTCTCCTTCTATTCCTCCTCCACTCCCCCTGCTCCCCCCACCCTCCCCCCAGCGTATATCAGCCCCTCTGCCTCTATTCCTCCTCCACTCCCCCTGCTTCCCCCACCCTCCCCGCAGCGTATATCAGCCCCTCTGCCTCTATTCCTCCTCCACTCCCCACCCCCATTCTTTCCCGTCACGCAGCCGTTTTTATTATTATTATTGCACAAATGTTGTCTGCAGTTCTTCTTGATATTGTTGTTTAAATGTTATCTGTAGTTTTCTTAATATTGTTGTACAAATATCGTACGTCTTTCTCCTTGATATTGTTGTTGTAGGGAATTATTATTACATTGTTATACTCCATGAGACCCAATACTGTACCAGTGGCGCCACCTTCAGCACAGCTCGCCTCCACCGGCTATTGACCAGTGTCAGTCGCACCGCAGGATGTTGTCTGATGTTGCCCGATGATACACACACATATAACTCCATGTATCAAACTTAAAAGGAGAACGCCTGATGCTTGAACTCTGTCATGTTCATTTTGTTTTAATGTCAGGGTCAGGGGGTCAGCAACATTTCTTCTGTACATTATGGGAGACTGCAATTGATTGTCTCCGTCATGCAATCCATTTCACCGGAGACATATTGATGTGCATGCACATGTTTGCGATGTTGTCTGCCCTCCTCTCCCCCTCATCTCCCCACCTGCACCCCAACCCCCCACTCTCCGCCATTGAATAACATTTCTCCTGAAGATGCTTCTTTGTTGGAGTTTTACGTCCAGGCAATATCTAGGGTCATAGCAGAATGGGTACTAACTTGTGACATTGCACCCTCATGGCAACTTTATAGTGCTACCCCACTAGGGGACCAAAGCTGCTGGTACCATGATCCAATTTCCAACTCAGTCACATTATCCTGACATTGAGCTAACCAGTCCTTGCACTATCCTAGTAATGCCAAGCGCCGGGCTCGGTGGGGACAAGTATACAATTTGTAAGTCATTGGTTTGACTCGGCTGGGATTCGAACTGCCGACCTTGCACACAGGAAACTTGCGTCATTATGGATTCTGCCGCCGCGGGCCCATCTCTCATGAAGATGACCCCTTGAAGGCGCATGCTCTAATCACGTATTGAGACCACGTGCAGCTTGTCTAATGGACAACGAACCGACGACGAGTCTGTATGCTGCTAGGTAAACACAAAGTCCACCTAGTGGGAAAAACCACCACATCAGCTCCAACAAGAAGAAGCAATGAAAACCAAAAGTAGCAACAACAAAACCTGCATGTACTCACCACGGAGTTGTGATCTCGGCCAAACAAGGATGGCTGAACCACATTGTGTCCTGTAATGTATTAACTGTTGAATTCTGTTGACACTACCGATAATTTTGAGCACTGTTCTGCTCTACCTAAGTATCCTTTGTACCCTTCATACATTATCCTTCAATATCCAGACCCCCAACAGGTTACATACACACGCACATTGAGGTACTATTTACAAGGTTTCCCGCTTATTTCTTGTACATTATCCTTCAATATCCAAACCCTCAACAGGTTACATACACACGCACATTGAGGTACTATTTACAAGGTTTCCCACTTATTTCTTGTACATTATCCTTCAATATCCAGACCCTTAACAGGTTACATACACACGCACATTGAGGTACTATTTACAAGGTTTCCCGCTTATTTCTTGTACATTATCCTTCAATATCCAGACCCTCAACAGGTTACATACACACGCACATTGAGGTACTATTTACAAGGTTTCCCGCTTATTTCTTGTACATTATCCTTCAATATCCAGCCCCCTAACTGGTTACATACACACGCACATTGAGGTACTATTTACAAGGTTTCCATCTTATTTCTTGTGAAGTATATCCAATGATTTTACTAGTATTATAAAGATATGATATACCTATTTGCTCTATGTATATATATATATATATATATATACTTCTCGGCGGTACACTGAGTGTATGTGTGTGTGGGGGGTGGTGGCAGTGGTGCGTGCACAGACGGGTGGCGCGGCCCCAACAGATCTGAGGTCGAGTAGACTGGAACAGTCGATGACTAGATGGAGTCGATGACTGAGGGAGGTTTATTGAGTTGAGGAGGAGATGGAAGCTTCCCGCTTTATTATACTCGTATAATGGCTTATACAGCACATATATATATATATGTATATAGTCTGAAGACAATTCTGGTAACATGCTATGATTCCATGTAATTCATATTCACCACATACTATACTACTTTTATTATCCAACTACAACTATATGCAGTTCGCTATTAAAACTGCTAGTTTCCTCTATGTATCAACCAATTTGACTCTACAGCTGAATGGCCAGTGCTCTGGTGCTGACAACATAATCATTCAATGAATTAGCTAATTTAATACAAAAAAGAGAATGTTATCAAGTTGTAATGAGCTCCTTTTATGACCAGTGTTCACCAGTGTTCACCGGTTTTCACCAGTGTTCACCAGTGTTCACCAGTGTTCACCGGTGTTCACCAGTGTTTGTCGGTTTTCACCAGTGTTCACCAGTGTTCACCAGTGTTCACCAGTGTTCACCGGTGTTCGCCGGTGTTCACCAGTGTTCACCGGTGTTCACCAGTGTTCACCGGTGTTCACCGGTGTTCACCAGTGTTCACTGGTGTTCACCAGTGTTCACCAGTGTTCACCGGTGTTCACCAGTGTTTGTCGGTGTTCGCCAGTGTTTGCCAGTGTTCGCCAGTGTTTGCCAGTGTTCACCAGTGTTTGCCAGTGTTTGCCAGTGTTCGCCAGTGTTCACCAGTGTTCACCAGTGTTCACCAGTGTTCACCAGTGTTCAACAGTGTTCAACAGTGTTCAACAGTGTTCACCAGTGTTCACCAGTGTTCACCAGTGTTCACCAGTGTTCACCAGTGTTCACCAGTGTTCACCGGTGTTCACCGGTGTTCACCAGTGTTGACCAGTGTTCACCATGTGTTCACCGGTGTTCACCAGTGTTCACCAGTGTTCACCGGTGTTCACTAGGGTTCACTAGTGCTCACCAGTGTTCACCAATGTTCACCAGTGTTTACCAGTTTTCACCAGTGTTCACCAGTGTTCACTGGTGTTCACCAGTTTTCACCAATATGGACAAATATTTGATGCTGAGAGAAATTGTTTGCATGTGCGTACATTGCGACAATGGAGCTACGCCCCTTTAACAGATCCAAGACCATCTATTCTCACAAAGGCACCATTTACGCTGTTTACTAGACGATATAAAGGGCTGCACTCAATGGCGCCCAGTGTGAAGATAAATACTGTAAGATGTGATACAGGTGTATAGGACTTGGAACGAGGGTATGGGACGCATACTAATTGTCATCGATTGTTTGTTGGGCTTTTACCACCTGGCAACATCTAAGGTCATATCAATATGGGCACTAACTTGTGACAGACTAGTGTGCACCCATAGCGACTTTATAGTGCTGTCACACTGGGAGACCAGGGCACCAACACTATGACCTGATTTCGCACTGAGTCACAATATCCTGATATTGAGCTACAACCAGTCCTTGCTCTATCCTAGTAATGCTGAGCGCCAGGTTAGGTAGTGTCAAAGTTTGACTCCAATGTTTATTTCAATTGTTGGCTTGGTGTTTACAGGTTGCGCCGGAACTCTTCAATTGGGCGCACAATTGACAAGTAAAGCACACACAAGTTCCGTAATGTCCTGCCCTGCCTTCCCTCTCATCTATTTGTATTTGTTTGTTTTTCTGTTGGCTTTTACTGAGTCATCTCTTACCCATGTGTGACATCTCCGCTCCCTAGAGATGTGAACACAGACAAAATAGCCTCACTACGCAGCGTCACAATTCCACAGGCTGACACAGTTGTGTAGCACCCAGTCTGCTTAAGATAGGCCATTACTGTCACCCTTAAAAAACTAAAACTAAATGTAGTTTATTCATTGAATAATGTCTTTTCAATTTAGGATTATTTACACAAAAATGGTATATAGAGTAGCATATACAATAACTGTTGATTACACAATTGTCAGCATATAACACAATGGAATTAGGCTACCCACAAGTTCCACAGAGTACAGGCGTCCTGTGATGAAGGTCAGGGTCTGAGAACGGTCAGAGTACCGGCTCCCTGTGATGAAGGTCAGGGTCTGAGAACGGTCAGAGTACAGGCTCCCTGTGATGAAGATCAGGGTCTGAGAACGGTCAGAGTACAGGCTCCCTGTGATGAAGGTCAGGGTCTGAGAACGGTCAGAGTACAGGCTCCCTGTGATGAAGGTCAGGGTCTGAGAACGGTCAGAGTACAGGCTCCCTGTGATGAAGGTCAGGGTCTGAGAACGGTCAGAGTACCGGCTCCCTGTGATGAAGGTCAGGGTCTGAGAACGGTCAGAGTACCGGCTCCCTGTGATGAAGGTCAGGGTCTGAGAACGGTCAGAGTACCGGCTTCCTGTGATGAAGGGCAGGGTCTGAGAACCGGTCAGAGTACAGGCGTCCTGTGATGAAGGTCAGGGTCTGAGAACCGGTCAGAGAACATGCGTCCTGTGATGAAGGTCATGGTCTGAGAACCGGTCAGATTACCGGCTTCCTGTGATGAAGGGCAGGGTCTGAGAACCGGTCAGAGTACAGGCGTCCTGTGATGAAGGTCAGGGTCTGAGAACGGTCAGAGTACCGGCTTCCTGTGATGAAGGGCAGGGTCTGAGAACGGGTCAGAGTACAGGCGTCCTGTGATGAAGTGTCATGGTCTGCAGAGACCGGTTTCTGAGTACCGGCTTCCTTTTTGATGGATGGGTCATGGTCTGAGAACCGGTCAGAGTACAGGCTCCCTGTGATGAAGGTCAGGGTCTGAGAACGGTCAGAGTACCGGCTTCCTGTGATGAAGGTCAGGGTCTGAGAACGGGTCAGAGTACAGGCTTCCTGTGATGAAGGTCAGGGTCTGAGAACCGGTCACAGTACAGGCTCCCTGTGATGAAGGTCAGGGTCTGAGAACGGGTCAGAGTAAGGGGTTTCCTGTGATGAAGGCGTGTGTGTTTGTGGTAGAGTACCGGCTCCCTTGTGATGATGGTCAGGGTCTTGAGATCGGTCAGAGTACAGGCTTCCTGTGATGAAGGTCAGGGTCTGAGAACCGGTCACAGTACAGGCTCCCTGTGATGAAGGTCAGGGTCTGAGAACCGGTCAGAGTACAGGCATCCTGTGATGAAGGTCATGGTCTGAGAACCGGTCAGAGTACAGGCTCCCTGTGATGAAGGTCAGGGTCTGAGAACGGTCAGAGTACAGGCGTCCTGTGATGAAGGTCATGGTCTGAGAACCGGTCAGAGTACCGGCTTCCTTTGATGAAGGTCATGGTCTGAGAACCGGTCAGAGTACAGGCGTCCTGTGATGAAGGTCAGGGTCTGAGAACGGTCAGAGTACCGGCTCCCTGTGATGAAGGTCAGGGTCTGAGAACGGTCAGAGTACAGGCTCCCTGTGATGAAGATCAGGGTCTGAGAACGGTCAGAGTACAGGCTCCCTGTGATGAAGGTCAGGGTCTGAGAACGGTCAGAGTACAGGCTCCCTGTGATGAAGGTCAGGGTCTGAGAACGGTCAGAGTACAGGCTCCCTGTGATGAAGGTCAGGGTCTGAGAACGGTCAGAGTACCGGCTCCCTGTGATGAAGGTCAGGGTCTGAGAACGGTCAGAGTACAGGCTCCCTGTGATGAAGGTCAGGGTCTGAGAACGGTCAGAGTACCGGCTTCCTGGGGGGAAGGTCAGGGTCTCGAAAACCTAGCTGAGTCAAAACAGTGACATACAAATTTGATGGTTGTCGCTACCGAGCCTCAACTTTACTAGGATAGGGCAAGGACTGGTTGACTTCATATCTGGATAACATGACAGAGTAGGATATTGCAACACCCTGAATCCTAGTGGCGTTTCGCTCTGAAGCCAATATACATCCACACTATCCCGGGTCGGTAGCCGTCCTGATATGACCTTAGATGTTGGCAGGACATAAACCCCAAGCCTGAACCGCCACGTGATTGTGCGCATGTGCATAGCCAGTCTGAAACCAGTATTCATTCTGATGTGCGCAGATGTTGCTAGGACATAAACAGTATTTTTTTAAACAACCAGCTCCCACCAGTAAAAGTACTCCCCGCCCCAGCCTGGCCTGGTTGTGTTTTGCAACCTCAGCGTTTTGTCAGCTGAGTAATTACTAGACTTCGACTTTACACAGACCGGGGGCTCAGTCGGATCTCTATGTTGTTACTCGCACACTCTCACTGTGCCAAACATATAAATATAATATATGTGTACACAAAATGTAAATAAAGATAAATATATATGAATACATATATACTATAATTAAATATATAATACATGGAAAATATCAAATATATTTAAATATATGAATGTATAAATACGCAAATGTATAAATGCATAAATGTAACAATACATATATAAATATATAATAAATAAATATATAAATACATAAATATGTAAATATATATAAATATATATAAATATAAATATATATAAATTCATATACATAGTTATAAATATACAAACATTTATAAATATACATATAGTATAATATTATATAAATACACATAAATATGTATAATGCATATAGGTATATAATATATATATATGGATATATATATGCATATTTATGGATGTCATTGTATTACTTTATTAATGATGTAAACCTTTGGGATCCATCACAATATGATTCGATTTGAAAATTACAACGACAAATCTCTCTTAAAATAAGAACCAATTTAAGAAGGTTGTTTCATGGAATCACTCTTTTTTGTACCTTTAGCATCGCTTCTTTCTGTAGCCATATGTTTATATGCTGTTTACTTGTTTGTTTGTCAGAGTTTTACATCCTGGCAACATGTAAGGTCATATCAGGACGGGTACCGACTTGTGACAGTGTACACTCAGGGTGATTTCATAGTGCTCTCCCACAGGGAGGACCGACGATCAGCACCATGGCCGTATACCTCAATCAGTCACATTATCCTGATACTGAGGTAATCAGTCCCTGCCCTATCCTAGTAATGCCGAGCTCCAGGCTAGGAGGCGACACGTATCAATTGTGTGAGTCTCTGGTTTGACTCAAGCTTTTGACCTTCCGCTCAGGAAGCCTGCGCTCTACTGTTTTGAAGAAGGCTGGTTCATGTCATCACTATTTTATGTAACTTTGCAATCACTTGTCGTGTAGTCATATTTACATATGTGCATCAACTGATAACGTGCACACATACATACAGGGACACATCTGATTCCATGCAACAATATCAATTGCTGGTTTCTTGTGGCAATGTATCTTGTTTAAGAATGAACTTTAAATTAACGTAATATTCATTTGTTGAAGTTGAAGATCACCCCTTCGGGAAGGCACGCAGTTTCCTTACTACATGGTTGTGGTTAAATAAAACTCAGTCCATCAATCAATGTCCCGCACACAAGTAGGGCAAGTGGGTAGGTGACTAGTGAGGAGGAGGGAGGGTGTGTGGTTGGGTATTAAGTTGTAATGCTAGGTACTGAGTAGCGCCTGTAACTAGTGAGGAGGGAGGGTGTGTGGGTGAGTATTAAGTTGTAATGATAGGTACTGAGTAGCGCCTGTAACTAGTGAGGAGGGAGGGTGTGTGGGTGAGTATTAAGTTGTAATGCTAGGTACTGAGTAGCGCCTGTAACTAGTGAGGAGGGAGGGTGTGTGGGTGGGTATTAAGTTGTAATGCTAGGTACTGAGTAGCGCCTGTAACTAGTGAGGAGGGAGGGTGTGTGGGTGGGTATTAAGTTGTAATGCTAGGTACTGAGTAGCGCCTGTAACTAGTGAGGAGGAGGGAGGGTGTGTGGGTGAGTATTAAGTTGTAATGCTAGGTACTGAGTAGCGCCTGTAACTAGTGAGGAGGGAGGGTGTGTGGGTGAGTATTAAGTTGTAATGCTAGGTACTGAGTAGCGCCTGTAACTAGTGAGGAGGGAGGGTGTGTGGGTGGGTATTAAGTTGTAATGCTAGGTACTGAGTAGCGCCTGTAACTAGTGAGGAGGAGGGAGGGTGTGTGGGTGAGTATTAAGTTGTAATGCTAGATACTGAGTAGTGCCTGTAACTAGTGAGGAGGGAGGGTGTGTGGGTGGGTATTAAGTTGTAATGCTAGGTACTGAGTAGCGCCTGTAACTAGTGAGGAGGGAGGGTGTGTGGGTGGGTATTAAGTTGTAATGCTAGGTACTGAGTAGTGCCTGTAACTAGTGAGGAGGGAGGGTGTGTGGGTGGGTATTAAGTTGTAATGCTAGGTACTGAGTAGCGCCTGTAACTAGTGAGGAGGGAGGGTGTGTGGGTGGGTATTAAGTTGTAATGCTAGGTACTGAGTAGCGCCTGTAACTAGTGAGGAGGGAGGGTGTGTGGGTGGGTATTAAGTTGTAATGCTAGGTACTGAGTAGCGCCTGTAACTAGTGAGGAGGGAGGGTGTGTGGGTGGGTATTAAGTTGTAATGCTAGGTACTGAGTAGCGCCTGTAACTAGTGAGGAGGGAGGGTGTGGGGTGGGTATTAAGTTGTAATGCTAGGTACTGAGTAGCGCCTGTAACTAGTGAGGAGGGAGGGTGTGTGGGTGGTATTAAGTTGTAATGCTAGGTACTGAGTAGCGCATGTAACTAGTGAGGAGGGAGGGTGTGGGGTGGGTATTAAGTTGTATGCTAGGTACTGAGTAGGCCTTTAACTAGTGAGGAGGGAGGGTGTGTGGGTGGGTATTAAGTTGTAATGCTAGGTACTGAGTAGTGCCTGTAACTAGTGAGGAGGAAAGGTGTGTGGGTGGGTATTAAGTTGTAATGCTAGGTACTGAGTAGCACCTGTAACTAGTGAGGAGGGAGGGTGTGTGGGTGGGTATTAAGTTGTAATGCTAGGTACTGAGTAGTGCCTGTAACTAGTGAGGAGGGAGGGTGTGTGGGTGGGTATTAAGTTGTAATGCTAGGTACTGAGTAGCACCTGTAACTAGTGAGGAGGGAGGGTGTGTGGGTGAGTATTAAGTTGTAATGCTAGGTACTGAGTAGTGCCTGTAACTAGTGAGGAGGAGGGAGGGTGTGTGGGTGGGTATTAAGTTGTAATGCTAGGTACTGAGTAGCGCCTGTAACTAGTGAGGAGGGAGGGTGTGTGGGTGGGTATTAAGTTGTAATGCTAGGTACTGAGTAGTGCCTGTAACTAGTGAGGAGGGAGGGTGTGTGGGTGGGTATTAATGTAGTTAGGTACTGAGTAGCGCCTGTAACTAGTGAGGAGGAGGGAGGGTGTGTGGGTGAGTATTAAGTTGTAACGGTAGGTACTGGTAGTGACTGTAACTAGTGAGGAGGAGGGAGGGTGTGTGGGTGGGTATTAAGTTGTAATGCTAGGTACTGAGTAGCACCTGTAACTAGTGAGGAGGGAGGGTGTGTGGGTGGGTATTAAGTTGTAATGCTAGGTACTGAGTAGCGCCTGTAACTAGTGAGGAGGGAGGGTGTGTGGGTGGGTATTAAGTTGTAATGCTAGGTACTGAGTAGCGCCTGTAACTAGTGAGGAGGGAGGGTGTGTGGGTGGGTATTAAGTTGTAATGCTAGGTACTGAGTAGCACCTGTAACTAGTGAGGAGGGAGGGTGTGTGGGTGGGTATTAAGTTGTAATGCTAGGTACTGAGTAGCGCCTGTAACTAGTGAGGAGGGAGGGTGTGTGGCTGAGTATTAAGTTGTAATGCTAGGTACTGAGTAGCGCCTGTAACTACTGTGGTAAGATAACGCCAACACTACAGCTGGCCAGCATTGAATACAAGCCTGAATACCCAGACTTATATGCTATGGACAGTATAAATAGAGCTTCAACATTTAAAAAAAAATACCACTTAGATACTGGTGCACCTTTTCTGCCACATAGAAGGGAATACTTGGTCAATTTAATAGAATATCTTAGTGCAAAAGCCTATGGTGTCAGAGTTCTGGCATGCTTGCCAAGTTCAATTGTGCATCTTTGCACTTCATATATCTCGAAAGTTAGCCATTTAAAATATAGGTACCTTCAAACAAAAGTAAGGTAGATTATAGTGATCATCCTAATATATTTACCTCAGAAAATAATAGAAGCTCAAAACCACAGGACTATGCAACTTTAAGCATCCGGTTGATATTGTGTGTTGGTTTGTTATTAAATGGTTGTGTGCGGGTGGTGAAGAGGGGGGGGGGTTATGGGGGGTTGGGGGGGGGGGGGAGGAAAAGAGGGGTGAATGGGTGATTGTCGCCTGAAATTCAGCTAACTACTTCTCCAAATAATATTAATAATTTAACTAAAGTGCTCATGGAATTGTTAATAACATGTCCTTTGCATATCGTGTGGTGGTTTGTTATTATATGTTTTGTGTGTGGTGGTTTTGGTGTGTGGATGGGACTGTTGGGGAGGGTGCCCGTGGGGAGGGGAAGGTGGAAGGTGGAGGGGGGGGGGATGGGGCGGGGGGAAAGAGGAGCGGGAGGGGGGAAATGAGGGGGTGGCCGGCACACACAAGGGTAGTGTGGTTCATTTTTTCACCACGAGAGGTCGCATCGGTCGTCTCCTCTTAGCTCCGTGGATCACATGTATTGCTTCTATATATACATATGGGATCATACGTATTATATATATATATATATATATATATATCTATATATATACATATGTGATCCATGACTCTAAGAGATGACCGATGCGACGTCTGATAAAGATGCATAGTCCGAAGAAAACATCAAATTTTCAAAACAAAAACAATTACCTAAATTTAAGTCTACATGTCTAACTTAGATACTGGTGCAGATATTAAACATTTGTTGCCACATAGAAGGGAGTACTGAGGCAATTTAATAGAACCTGTTACTGCAGAAGCTTATGGTGTCAGAGTTTTGGCATGCATGCCAAAATTAATGTTGCCTGTTTGCACTTCAAATATCTCAAAAGTTAGCCATTTAAAATCAGAATTACTTCAAAGCAAAGTAAGGTAGATTATAACAATGACCCTAATATATTTATTTCAGAGAATGACAGAAATTCAAAACCATCGGACTATGCAATTTTAACTATGTGTCTGTGTGCGTGAGTATGTGCATTGCGGTCCCGTGATTTACACGGCAATCTACATGATGCATCGTATTAACATCAGCCCACTAGTGATGCCAGGCAGTCCCGTGATTTACACGGCAATCTACATGATGCATCGTATTAACATCAGCCCACTAGTGAGGCCAGGCAGTGCCGTGATTTACACGGCAACCTACATGATGCATCGTATTAACATCAGCACACTAGTGAAGCCAGACAGTGCCATGATTTGCACGGCAACCTACATGATGCATCGTATTAACATCAGCCCACTAGTGAGGCCAGACAGTGCCGTGATTTACACGGCAATCTACATGATGCATCGTATTAACATCAGCCCACTAGTGAGGCCAGGCAGTGCTGTGATTTACACGGCAACCTACATGATGCATCGTACTAACATCAGCCCACTATTGAGGCCAGGCAGTGCCGTGATTTACACGGCAACCTACATGATGCATGGTATTAACATCAGCGCACTAGTGAGGCCAGGCAGTGCCGTGATTTACATGGCAACCGACATGATGGATCGTAGTAACATCAGCGCACTAGTGAGGCCAGACAGTGCCGTGATTTACACGGCAACCTACATGATGCATCATATTAACATCAGCACTCTAGTGAAGCCAGACAGTGCCATGATTTACACGGCAACCTACATGATGCATCTTATTAACATCTGCCCACTAGTGAGGCCAGACAGTGCCGTGATTTACACAGCAATCTACATGATGCATCGTATTAACATCAGCCCACTAGTGAGGCCAGGCAGTGCTGTGATTTACATGGCAACCTACATGATGCATCATATTAACATCAGCCCACTAGTGAGGCCAGGCAGTGCCGTGATTTACACGGCAACCTACATGATGCATCATATTAACATCAGCGCACTAGTGAGGCCAGGAAGTGCCATGATTTACATGGCAACCTACATGATGCATCGTATTAACATCAGCCCACTAGTGATGCCAGACAGTTCCGTCATTTACATGGCAATCTACATGATGCATCGTATTAACATCAGCACACTAGTGAAGCCAGGCAGTGCTGTAATTTACACAGCAACCTACATGATGCATCGCATTAGCATCAGCACACTAGTGAAGCCAGGCAGTGCTGTGATTTGCACGACAACCTACATGATGCATCGTATTAACATCAGCACACTAGTGAGGCCAGGCAGTGCTGTGATTTACACGGCAACCTACATGATGCATCGTATTAACATCAGCGCACTAGTGAGGCCAGACAGTGTCGTGATTTACACGGCAACCTACATGATGCATCGTATTAACATCAGCCCACTAGTGAGGCCAGGCAGTGCCGTGATTTACATGGCAACCTACATGATGCATCGTATTAGCATCAGTGCACTAGCGAGGCCAGACAGTGCTGTGATTTACACGGCAACCTAATGATGCATCGTATTAACATCAGCACACTAGTGAAGCCAGGCAGTGGCGTGATTTACACGGCAACCTACATGATGGATCGTATTAACATCAGCCCACTAGTGAGGCCAGACAGTGCCGTGATTTACACGGCAACCTACATGATGCATCGTATTAACATCAGCACAGTAGTGAGGCCAGGCAGTGCTGTGATTTACACGACAACCTACATGATGTATCGTATTAAGATCAGCCCACTAGTGAGGCCAGGCAGTGCTGTGGTTTACAAGGCAACCTAGATGATGCATCGTATTAACATCAGCACACTAGTGAAGCCAGACAGTGCCATGATTTACACGGCAACCTACATCATGCATCGTATTAACATCAGCCCACTAGTGAGGCCAGACAGTGCCGTGATTTACACGGCAATCTACATGATGCATCGTATTAACATCAGCACACTAGTGAGGCCAGGCAGTGCTGTGATTTACACGGCAACCTACATGATGCATCGTATTAAGATCAGCCCACTAGTGAGGCCAGGTAGTGCCGTGATTTACATGGCAACCTACATGATGCATTGTATTAACATCAGTGCACTAGTGAGGCCAGGCAGTGCCGTTATTTACATGGCAACCTACATGATGCATCGTATTAACATCAGCCCACTAATGGTGCTACACAGTCCCGTGATTTACACGGCAATCTACATGATACATCGTATTAACATCAGCCCACTAGTGAAGCCAGGCAATACTGTGATTTACACGGCAACCTACATGATGCATCATATTAACATCACACCCACTAGTGAGGCCAGGCAGTGCTGTGATTTACATGACAACCTACATGATGCATCATATTAAAATCAGCACACTAGTGAGGCCAGGCAGTGCTGTTATTTACACGGCAACCTCCATGATGCATCGTATTAACATCAGCACACTAGTGAGGCCAGACAGTGCCGTGATTTACACGGCAACCTACATGATGCATCGTATTAACATCAGCGCACTAGTGATTCCAGACAGTGCCATGATTTACACGGCAACCCACATGATGCATCGTATTAACATCAGCCCACTAGTGAAGCCAGGCAGTGCTGTGATTTACACGGCAACCTACATGATGCATCGTATTAACATCAGCCCACTAGTGAGGCCAGGCAGTGCTGTGATTTACATGGCAACCTACATGATGCATCATATTAACATCAGCCCACTAGTGATGCCAGACAGTGCCATGATTTACACGGCAACCTACATGATACATCGTATTAACATCAGCCCACTAGTGAAGCCAGGCAGTGCTGTGATTTACACGGCAACCTACATGATGCATCGTATTAACATCAGCCCACTAGTGAGGCCAGGCAGTGCTGTGATTTACACGACAACCTACATGATGCATCATATTAACATCAGCACACTAGTGAGGCCAGGCAGTGCTGTGATTTACACGGCAACCTACATGATGCATCGTATTAACATCAGCCCACTAGTGAGGCCAGGCAGTGCCGTGATTTACACGGCAACCTACATGATGCATCGTATTAACATCAGCGCACTAGTGAAGCCAGGTAATGCTGTGATTTACACCGCAACCTACATGATGCATCGTATTAGGATCAGCACACTAGTGAAGCCAGACAGTGCTGTGATTTACACAGCAACCTACATGATGCATCTTATTAACATCAGCCCACTAGTGAGGCCAGGCAGTGCCGTGATTTACATGACAATCTACATGATGCATCGTATTAACATCAGCACACTAGTGAGGCCAGAAAGTGCATCATTTCCGAGATACCAAAGTTGGTATCCAGCCGGCCACTTCTTGTGTTAGGATGGGAGTGAAGCAGCACTTCACACTGCTACATACATACAGGAAGTGGTGGTTTATCTAATGGTGGTGAATCACACTACATCAATTCACACTGCTACATACGTACAGGAAGTGGTGGTTTATCTAATGGTGGTGAAGTACACTGCAGCACTTCACACTGCTACATACGTACAGGAAGTGGTGGTTTATCTAATGGTGGTGAAGCACACTGCAACACTTCACACTGCTACATACATACAGGAAGTGGTAGTTTATCTAACGGTGGTGAAGCACACTGCAACACTTCACACTGCTACATACGTATAGGAAGTGGTAGTTTATCTAATGGTGGTGAAGCACACTGCAGCACTTCACACTGCTACGTACGTACCGGAAGTGGTGGTTTATCTAATGGTGGTGAAGCACACTGCAACACTTCACACTGCTACATACATACAGGAAGTGGTGGTTTATCTCATGGTAGTGAAGCACACTGCAGCACTTCACACTGCTACATACATACAGGAAGTGGTAGTTTACCTAATGGTGATGAAGCACACTGCAGCACTTCACACTGCTACGTACGTACAGGAAGTGGTAGTTTACCTAATGGTGGTGAAGCACACTGCAACACTTCACACTGCTACGTACATACAGGAAGTGGTGGTTTACCTAATGGTGGTGAAGCACACTGCAGCACTTCACACTGCTACATACATACAGGAAGTGGTGGTTTACCTAATGGTGGTGAAGCACACTGCAGCACTTCACACTGCTACGTACGTACAGGAAGTGGTACTTTACCTAATGGTGGTGAAGCACACTGCAGCACTTCACACTGCTACATACTTACGTCCAAAGCAATATACTTTTGGAATTTTCAAAATATCCCAAAATTTGACTGATATCCGTGCATTTGAAAGTTAGTAATTTCCATAGCTTTTGTATGCGCTGTGGCAAAGGTCCTGCAACCATAGTGTTTGTTGTCACCGTCAGATGTTGCATGCATTGTGAATATTGTCTAATGTTTCTTTAAATCATTACTATATTATAATCTATATTATATCCCTGTTTCAGGTCAAACACTGCATTCAAACCCATGGTTCAAGAGACTTGGGGGAACTCGTATGAACAATCCTTCGGAGCACATTGGATGATGCCCTGCTAGCTTCCTACACAAGGACTGGCAGTGGTAAAGATAAACCTGCACTACCCCAAGTCTTCCAGAAGTTTCATCCTGAGTAAGTGTTGTAACTGTTAGGGCCTGAAGTCTCTTGACAGAATCTTAAAATTCAATCATTACACACTAATAAATTGTTTGCTTATAATTGTATTTGCTTCATAGTCTTTTAAGTTTGTTTAAAAAGTGCTTCATATTTCAGACATTTAAGTTACATTCACTGTATGCTTCTCTTGCCTTATTACAAAACAAATCCTAGTGTCCTATTTTGTTCTGTTTTCAAGGTGTTCTATATTGTCCTATATTTTCACTAAGATGTCCTATATGTCTTAGAGATCATTAATTTGTCAGAATTGTGTTCTATTGGCACATATTAATGGTCCACACAATAAACTTAGTCCAGAATTCCATACTTTTAATCGTGAGCTGCAAAGGACTTGAAACAAAATTCAACCCAACCTATATATTCCTATATTTTTGGACTTGATCACAACTTGATGCCTTGCAATTATCTCAATTATTTCTTCAGGGAGATGGAGTATACCAATTGTACATTATTTATTTATAAATTCAAATCTGTTTCAGAATGCTGCAGGTATTTCCACAAGGACGACAACATCGAGGTGAAGCGAGGAAAAGAAAAAACATCCACAACATTGAAATCAGAGATAAATCGGCAGATTGAAGTTTTTATCTCCAATTCCCGGACTTGTATCAAAAGAAAAATAATTATCGAAACAGATTAAAATAAATTGTATTCTGCACATCCAATTCCTGGTTTTTAATTATAAAATTGTGATGTCACGGTGTGAGAAATGTGTGAGCTTATTGTAATGTCACGGTGTGAGAATTGTATGAGGTTATTGTGATGTCATGGTGTGAGAATTGTGTGAGGTTATTGTGAGGTCACACTGTGAGGTCACTGTGAGGTCAATGTGATGTTTCAATTTGAGGTCACTGTGACCTCACACTGTGACCTCTCCATGAGGTGTGTGTGATATCACTGTGATGTAATGGTGACCTCAAATTGTTGACTGGGACATACATAGAGGAAGTGGTAGTTTACCTAATGGTGGTGAAGCACACTGCAGCACTTCACACTGCTACATACATACGTCCATATACATAGGCCTACAGGAAGTGACACTTAATCTAATGGGGATGAAGCACATTGCAGCACTTCACAATGCTATACACATACAGGAAGGAGCATTTTATGCAATGTCGGACAGTTGTTAATACAATTTGACTGCAACACATTTCAGGAACAAATATAGGTCAAGAACAATACAAACTTTGGTTGTCAGGAACCATATGTGTTTATGGGGTGGAGGTGAGCTTAAGCTGTTAAAGTGCACGGTCTGTAGTGGAGGGGTGGAGTGCAGCATTGGGAGGGTGAACCTCCTCACTTCCAGGTCTATAAACATGCCAGGCCGCAGCTTGAGTCCCAACGTGTTTAACGTTTTACTTCCTAAGAACATGTGACGTCACCTGCCCTTATAGTCAGTGATGCCTGCACCTTTGAAATACCCTGCCACTGGCAATAAGGCGCGATATCCCACTCAGTCACATTATCCTAACACTAAGTCAACCCTTGCGTATTCCAGTAATGTCGAGCATTAATTAGGTGAGGTAACAACACTGATAGATTGTGTAAGTTTCTGGTTTGACTCAGTCGGGGATCGAACCCAGGTTCTCCTGCATGGGTGCCGAATTCCCTAGATACTCGTCCATTGCACCAGGGATAGAAGGAAAGATTAATTACGTAAACCAAGAGCTCCCTCCTTAATAACGATCGGCTACTAAAAGCAACACACAAACACAATCAATCAAAAGTAGCACGTTTAACTTGTCTAAATTAATATCAATAAAACGTGAATGTAACTAAAGCAAGTGTGGAGGTAAATCATCTACAACAGGACTACCTCCCTGTCATCCTTCACCACACACACACCCTCCCTCACTACCACCACCACCCCCACCACACGTACACCCCTCACTAATGATCAGTAGCGCATGTCGGTGGCGCCACTGGTGAGCAGATGAACACACAGTAGTGGCATATCGGTGTGGACCACCAGTCATTATTTATATTCACATAACAGAGTGCACAGCACATACAAATACACACAAAGAAGAAAATAATAAGAACATTTCTACACAAAGTTCTTCACGGCAGCTATAAAGTCGCCATGAGTACGTACTGTCACAAGTCGGTACTGATATCCTGATATGACGATAGATATTTCTAGGATGTAAAACAACAACAAACAAAGAGACAAAGTCATTTGTAACACAGAAATAGGATACGTGTTGCAGCTTGTGGCTACTGTTGTCCTGGATACAGCGAATAGAGGTATGGAGGGAGGGGGGTGTCCGCCGGATCGGCCTACTCCTCTGATACCCATCGTCCGCCTTCTACGCATCAACACCGATCACACGCTGGGCTTCAATCTGGGAAAGCCACCGCACGCTACCTGTCCAATTTATTCGGAATACACTCAGATTGGCCGAATGAGTTGAACGTCTGTCTCCCTTTTGGGAGATCGTGGGATTCGAACCCACGGGTTTTGAACCCTGAGTAAAATATTCCGATATTCGGCGTAGGGGGAATGCAAATGTTCTATTACTGATCGGTGTACGTGACCAGGCGCTTGTGTGTATATATATGTAGGTGCTGGTGGTGCCTGAGTGGGATGTAAACAGACATAGCGGTGCTGGCAGGTCTGGGTGTGAGTGCATTCAGGGCCTACCCCCTCTGCTGGGATAGGGTGAGAGAGTTACATACAGTTAGTGGGGTTAGGGTGAGAGAGTTACTTGCAGTTAGTTGGGTTAGGGTGAGAGAGTTACATGCAGTTAGTGGGGTTAGGGTGAGAGAGTTACATACAGTAAGTTGGGTTAGGGTGAGAGAGTTACATACAGTTAGTGGGGTTAGGGTGAGAGAGTTACTTGCAGTTAGTTGGGTTAGGGTGAGAGAGTTACATGAGGTAAGTTGGGTTAGGGTGAGAGAGTTAGATGTAGTTAGTGGGGTTAGGGTGAGAGAGTTACATACAGTTAGTTGGGCTAGGGTGAGAGAGTTACATACAGTAAGTTGGTTTAGGGTGAGAGAGTTACATACAGTTAGTTGGGTTAGGGTGAGAGAGTTACATGAGGTAAGTTGGGTTAGGGTGAGAGAGTTACATGCAGTTGGTTGGGTTAGGGTGAGAGAGTTACATGCAGTTAGTTGGGTTAGGGTGAGAGAGTTACATACAGTAAGTTAGTTTAGGGTGAGAGAGTTACATACAGTTAGTTGAGTTAGGGTGAGAGAGTTACATACAGTAAGTTGAGTTAGGGTGAGAGACTTACATACAGTTAGTTGGGTTAGGGTGAGAGAGTTACATGCAGTTAGTTGGGTTAGGGTGAGAGAGTTACATACAGTAAGTTGGTTTAGGGTGAGAGAGTTACATACAGTTAGTTGGGTTAGGGTGAGAGAGTTACATGAGGTAAGTTGGGTTAGGGTGAGAGAGTTACATGCAGTTGGTTGGGTTAGGGTGAGAGAGTTACATGCAGTTAGTTGGGTTAGGGTGAGAGAGTTACATACAGTAAGTTGGGTTAGGGTGAGACAGTTACATACAGTTAGTTGGGTTAGGGTGAGAGAGTTACATGCAGTTAGTTGGGTTAGGGTGAGAGAGTTACATGCGGTTAGTTGGTTTAGGGTGAGAGAGTTATATACAGTAAGTTGGGTTAGGGTGAGAGAGTTACATGAGGTAAGTTGGGCTAGGGTGAGAGAGTTACATACAGTAAGTTGGGTTAGGGTGAGAGAGTTACATGAGGTAAGTTGGGCTAGGGTGAGAGAGTTACATGCAGTAAGTTCGGCTGGAATTATTTGGATCTTTGGCTACAAACCCTTCCATCTGTTCCCCTAATAAACTGCCCCCCCCCCTCATTCTGTGTGTGTTTATTTTTGTACATTAATTGAAAAACCAAGGGGAATTTCAATCACTGACAATGGGTCTTCCTTATTCCACTGCTCCTCTGTTGCCCTGTCCTAGTATTGTTGAGCACCAGGCTACGTAACGACGAGTATACATTTTTAAGTCATTCAGTTGACTTAGCCATGGTTTGAAAGCGGGGGTTCAAATCCGACGACCTACCAAAATGAGAGGCAGGCGGTGAACTCATTTGGCTATCTTGTCATTGTGCGTGGATCAGGACAGAACGACAGAGCAGCAAGATGCATGCATGTTGACAGCAGGTAGCCTGTTGTACCACAGCAACACGCATGTGCGTTGATGGCAGGTAGCCTGTTTTTAGCACAGCAACACACATACACACTGACGGTAGGTAGCCTGATGTACCACAGCAACACCCAAGCGCATTGATGGCAGGTAGCCTGTTTTTACCACAGCAACACACATGCGCATTGATGGCAGGTAGCCTTTTGTACCGCAGCAGCATGCATGCACATTGATGGCAGGTAGCCTGTTTTTACCACAGCAAACCATGCATGCGCGTTGATGGCAGGTAGCATGTTTGTGCCGCATCAACACACATGCGCATTGATGGCAGGTAGCCGGATATACCACAGCAGCATGCATGCACATTGATGGAATGTAGCCTGTTTTTACCACAGCAACATGCATGCGCTTTAACAGCAGGTAGCTTGTTTTTACCACAGCAACATGCATGCGCGTTAACGGCGGGTAGCTTGTTTTTTACCGCAGCAAACCATGCATACGCATTGATGGCAGGTAGCCTGTTTTTACTGCAGCAGCATGCATGCGCGTTGATGGCAGGTACCCTGTTTTTACTGCAGCAGCATGCATGCGCGTTGACAGCAGGTAGCCTTTTTTTTACCACAGTAACACACATGCGCATTGATGGCAGCTAGCTTGTTTTTTACCACAGCAACATGCATGCGCTTTAATGGCAGGTAGCTTGTTTTTACCACAGCAGCATGCATGCACGTTGATGGCAGGTACCCTGATGTACCGCAGCAACATGCATGCACGTTAACGGCAGGTAGCCTGTTTTTACCACAGCACCATACATGCGCTTTAACAGCAGGTAGCCGTTTTTTACCACAGCACCATGCATGCGCTTTAACTGCAGGTAGCTTGTTTTGACCACAGCAACATGCATGCGCGTTAACGGCGGGTAGCTTGTTTTTTACCGCAGCAAACCAAGCATACGCGTTGACGGCAGGTAGCCTGTTTTTACTGCAGCAGCATGCATGCGAGTTGATGGCAGGTAGCCTGTTTTTACACAGCAACATGCATGCGCGTTGATGGCAGCTAGCTTGTTTTTTTACCAGAGCAACATATGCATGCATGTTGACGGCAGGTAGCCTGATGTTAAAGGTGGCTTGGGAAAGCCAGCTTTTGGTCCACGTGGATCGAGCACCATCGCCCCACCAGCCGCTCGTGCAACCCGCACATCGCCCACATTCCCCCTCCTGCGCCGACTTAATAGCGTAGGTGGTCGAGCGGGAGCAGTGAGCGGTGAGCAGTGATCGCGGGGTGGGGGGGGGGGGGGTCGCGGTCATAATTATTCACTCCCCACCCAGGGTCAAGGCCGCCGGGTGGGGAGTGAAGGCGGGGCAGCTGAGACGCCAGTCGACACACAGGTACAGGAGGAGTTAGGTCATGGAGAGGAGCCGGCCGCTGGTTCCCCGTGCAGGTCCGGGTACTGGACTCTAAGGCTGGTCACGGGAGGAGGTGAGTGTTGCTGGAGTAGGCAGGACAGTCGCCTCTGTGTCTGTGCCTGCGCTGTGCCTGTGCCTGTGTATGTGCCTGTGCCTGTGCCTGTGCCTGTGCATGGTTGCGGTTACACACACATGTGCGTAGACCTGCATTATGCCGGTGGTGGTCTCTGGTAGTCTGAGTATTATTGACTTTGGAGATGGAATTATTAAATAGCAGGCCCAGCCTGTCTGTGGACTGTAGTTTCTGGATTAAACAATTCTATATATGAAGAGTTCAGGCGCAAAACCCTGTAAACGCCAATCCGAATATTGAGATAAACATTGGAGTCAAACCTTCAAAAGGTTAAATTTGTTATATTCCTTTTTATTTGTTCATTGCTCCATCGCCATTTCTTCACAACCAAAGTAGACTTAGTGAGAATTAGATTTTGCTTCAGGTAAATTTGTTAAATCTTAAGTGAAATTTTGAATTGGCATTTATGGGCATTTGCGCTGAACTCTTCATATATATATATATATATATATATATATATATATATATATAGATATATAATATTGTATCTATATATATGTGTGCTTTATAATCTATTATGGGAATATAAACAAGGACACTACCCCCTAGCAGTTCTCTCCCTTTACTTACTCTATACCCTAATGTCATTGAGCTAGTACTACCAACCCCATAGGACTAGGTTAGTTCCTTCATTCTCCACTGCACTGCCACCTGTGAGCAGCTCATGAATGCATGATACCAGCTGTGCCTGGTCACTACCACTACCGCTCCCTCTCAGCAGGACGGATTTTAAATAGCCTGATGTACCGCAGCAACACCCATATATCTATATATCTATATATATATATATCTATATATCTGTATATCTATGTCCATGTGCCTTGTTTTTTGTTTGATGACAATAGTAGTTGGGTTAGGGTTAGGGTTAGGCTAACCCTAACCCTGCCTTGTATATTGTTTGATGACAATAGTAGTTGGGTTTGGGTTAGGGTTAGGGTAACCCTAACCTTAACCCTGCCTTGTTTATTGTTTGATGACAATAGTAGTTGGGTTAGGGTTAGGGTTAGGCTAACCCTAACCTTAACCCTGCCTTGTATATTGTTTGATGACAATAGTAGTTGGGTTAGGGTTAGGGTTAGGGTAACCCTAACCATGCCTTGTTTATTGTTTGATGACAATAGTAGTTGGGTTAGGGTTAGGGTTAGGCTAACCCTAACCTTAACCCTGCCTTGTTTATTGTTTGATGACAATAGTAGCTGGGTTAGGGTTAGGGTTAGGCTAACCCTAACCTTAACCCTGCCTTGTTTATTGTTTGATGACAATAGTAGTTGGGTTAGGGTTAGGGTAACCCTAACCCTGCCTTGTTTATTATTTGATGACAATAGTAGTTGGGTGGTTAAATTTTATAGCCCACTTTACTTCAGCCTGAATTAACTTTTATTTGAAGGGATTAATTTGAGAGATTATTTGAAGGGAAAGCATGTCACTAAAACATGCACACTAAACTGTTGGACACAGGAGGCTCCAGCACTGACTGCTTCTATTTGAAGGGAAAGCTGTCACTAAAACATGCACATTAAACTGCCTCCCTTACTTTAGTTTGAAGTAACTTTTATTTTAAATGTCTAAATTTTGAGATATTTGAAGTGCAACCCATCCACAAATAATTTTGGCAAGCACGCCAAAACTCTGACACTATAGGCTTCTGCAGTAACAGGTTCTATTAAATTGGCTCTGAATGACCTTCTATATGGTGACAAGTGCTTAATATATGCAACAGTATCTAAGTTGGATAGGTAGAATCAAATCTGGATAATTGTTTTGGTTTAGAAAATTTGATGTTTTCATCTAACTATGCAGCGTTAAGTACACATACACCGCCACCCAGTTATATGTATATGTATATATATATATATATATATATATATACACACGCATATATATTTACATATATATATATCTATATATATATACACACCAATTGGATGCTGCGCACGCTCGACATACAGTTGGGGCAATCCACATACACATAGAAACACACCCACACACACTCATACAACATTCCAACAAACCAACCACCCAAAGGCACCAACCAATTCCCAGTCCTACACTCCTCCGACATAGCCTACAGTATAGTGCCTGGTGGAGGAATACACACACAGTGACACAGTTGACACTTTCCTAGTCTACAGTATAGTGCCTGGTGGAGGTATAGACACACAGTGACACAGTCGATACTTTCCTAGTCTACAGTATAGTGCCTGGTGGAGGAATACACACAGAGTCGACACTTTCCTGGCCTACAGTAAATGCCTGGACGAAGAGATACACACACAGTCAACACTTTCTTAGTCTATAGTATAGTCCCAGACGGAGAGATACACACACAGTCTACACTTTCTTAGTCTATAGTATAGTCCCGGACAGAGAGATACACACACTGTCGACACTTTCTTAGTCTATAGTATAGTCCTGGACGGAGAGATACACACACAGTCAACACTTTCTTAGTCTATAGTATAGTCCCAGACGAAGAGATACACACACAGTCAACACTTTCTTAGTCTATAGTATAATCCTGGACGGAGAGATACACACACAGTCAACACTTTCTTAGTCTATAGTATAGTCCTGGACGGAGAGATACACACAGTCAACACTTTCTTAGTATATAGTATAGTCCCGGAGAGAGAGATACACACACAGTCAACACTTTCTTAGCCTATAGAATAGTCCCGGACAGAGAGATACACACACAGTCAACACTTTCTTAGTCTATAGTATAGTCCCAGACGAAGAGATACACACACAGTCAACACTTTCTTAGTCTATAGTATAATCCTGGACGGAGAGATACACACACAGTCAACACTTTCTTAGTCTATAGTATAGTCCTGGACGGAGAGATACACACAGTCAACACTTTCTTAGTATATAGTATAGTCCCGGAGAGAGAGATACACACACAGTCAACACTTTCTTAGCCTATAGAATAGTCCCGGACAGAGAGATACACACACAGTCAACACTTTCTTAGTCTATAGTATAGTCCCGGACGGAGAGATACACACACAGTCGACACTTTCTTAGTATATAGTATAGTCCCGGACAGAGAGATACACACACAGTCAACACTTTCTTAGTCTATAGTATAGTCCCGGATGGAGAGATACACACACAGTCAACACTTTCTTAGCCTATAGTATAGTCCTGGACAGAGAGATACACACACAGTCAACACTTTCTTAGTCTATAGTATAGTCCCGGACGGAGAGATACACACACAGTCGACACTTTCCTAGTCTATAGTATAGTCCTGGACAGAGAGATACACACACAGTCAACACTTTCTTAGTCTATAGTATAGTCCCGGATGGAGAGATACATACACAGTCGACACTTTCTTAGTCAATAGTATAGTCCCAGATGGAGAGATACACACACAGTCGACACTTTCTTAGTCTATAGTATAGTCCCGGATGGAGAGATACACACACAGTCAACACTTTCTTAGTCTATAGTATAGTCCTGGATGGAGGGATACACACACAGTCGACACTTTCTTAGCCTATAGTATAGTCCCAGACGGAGAGATACACACACAGTCAACACTTTCTTAGTATATAGTATAGTCCCGGATGGAGAGATACACACACAGTAGACACTTTCCTAGTCTATAGTATAGTGCCTGGTGGAGAGATACACACACAGTCGACACTTTCCTAGTCTATAGTATAGTCCCGGACAGAGAGATACACACACAGTCAACACTTTCTTCGTCTATAGTATAGTCCCGGACGGAGAGATACACACACAGTCAACACTTTCTTAGCCTATAGTATAGTCCCGGATGCAGAGATACACACACAGTCGATACTTTCCTAGTCTATAGTATAGTGCCTGGTGGAGAGATACACACACAGTCAACACTTTCTTAGTCTATAGTATAGAGACGGACGGAGAGATACACACACAGTCGACACTTTCTTAGTCTATAGTATAGTCCCGGACGGAGAGATACACACACAGTCAACACTTTCCTAGTATATAGTATAGTCCTAGACGGAAAGTTGCACACACAGTCGACACTTTCCTCTTATTCTTTCTCCATCTCTATCACCCTTCTCCTTCCTCCATCCAACAAGCAGCCTCGACTGGTGGACTTCACCCTACAACTTACAAGTGTCGCTGTGCTCCGAGACCGAGAGCGAGAGAGACAGAGAGAACGCGAAAGAGAGAGAGAGAGGGCGACAGAGACACAGAGAGAGTGAGAGAGACAGATCCAGCGAGAGACAGATCCAGAGAGACCGGGAGACAGACAGAGGGAGCACGAGAGAGAAGAAGAGAGAGATATAGGAACTCAAGAGAGATGTGGGTGCCGGGTGTGCAGGGTTAGGAGTTCGGTGTACAGGTGGAGCAGGGTCCCGGGGTGTCGCGTCTCGGCGGGACGGGCAGCGGGGACGGCGGGGATCCCCCCGGACTTACCGCCACGATAGGCCGGGAGGCACATTTCTAGGAAGGCATTACTTAGCCTCTGGACTGCTGGAGGCGGTGTGGAGTGAGTACGTGGGCGGTGTGCGCGCGTGTGTGTGCGTGTGTGTGCGTGTGTGTGCGTGTGTGTGCGTGTGTGTGTGCAGGGTGAGTGAGGGCAGCAGTTAGTTCACTGCGCACCCACTTCAATTCCACCTAACCACACCCCTACCCACTCCCCCCCCCCAACCCACACGCACACGCTTCTACATAGCCCCCCCACGTACTGTGTAGGCGTGCGAGTGCGCTCCACACGGGGTGCAGTGTGGTGTGTGTGGTGTGGGCGACATGTGAGTTACAGCAACCCGGAATCCAGCGAAGTTCCGCGGATGTTGTTTGAAAAAATACTCAGGAGGCAAAACTACAACTGTAAGAACAACAGCGGAAACGACACACAAGGCTGCGCTTCGACACACAGGGGAAGTGACTGGCGAAGTGGGCAGTGTGAGTGTGGACCTCCAACTGAACGCACCCCAGTCGGACAACTCCCTGCTACTACTAGTACTAGTACGACAACCGACCACCGACCACCGACCACCGACCACCGACCACCGACCACCGACCACCGACAGCATTGAGGGACATCAAGTGACGTGGAAGGAGTCGAGACACCCAGGTCTGGTGGCGCAGAGCAAGAAGGCACAACTTTTAGCCTATAAGAAGTTGGTTCGTTTGTTGTTGGAGTTTTACGTCCTGGAAACATCTAAGGTATTATCAGGACGGGTACCGACTTGTGACAGACAGTGTACACTCATGGTGACTTTATAAAGTCATTGGTTTGACTCGACCGAGAACCGAACTCCCAATCTCCCGCCGCACGCGAGGCCCACGCTGTACCGACTCGATCACGACGCCCGGTCCCTTGTAAGAAGGGCTGCTTCGCCCGTCTGCGCCGTAGATGTCCGCGTTAACGCGCGCGTGTTAACGGGTACGCCGACAAAGAACGAGAGGTAGGTGCAAGCAACAGTGAGGACCATCATACCTCCCTGCAACACAGGGATGGACATACTACCTTCTTAGCGGCTGCATGTGTACATGTGTCTGTGTGTATCGCTGCGTGTGATCTGACTACTACTGCCAGGATGGCCGTAACGTTCAGTTCAGTTTATACGACCGCGTCAGCTCCGGGCGAGATGTGGATATGTACTCACATATCGAAAGGCAGGCGGGGGTGGGGTGTTCACTGAACGAGTCTATTTGTATATGTGTATGTATACATGTAAAGGGAGGGGTGACCACCAGATGGGCCTATTGGGATATGTGTATGTACACATGTAAAGGGAGGGGGTGACCACCAGATGAGCCTATTGGGATATGTGTATGTATATATCATACATGTAAAGGGAGGGGTGTCCACCAGATGAGCCTATTGGGATATGTGTATGTACACATGTAAAGGGAGGGGTGACCACCAGATGGGCCTATTGGGATATGTGTATGTATACATGTAAAGGGAGAGTGGCCACCAGATGGGCCTATTTGTATATGTGTATGTATACATGTAAAGGGAGGGGGTGACCACCAGATGGGCCTATTGAGATATGTGTATGTATACATGTAAAGGGAGGGGGTGACCACCAGATGAGCCTATTGGGATATGTGTATGTATACATGTAAAGGGAGAGTGTGACCACCAGATGGGCCTATTGAAATATGTGTACATATACATGAAGAGGGAGGGGTGACCACCAGATGGGCCTATTGAGATAGTAGTGTTATTGCCATCAATGCGCCACACCTGATGTCTCCATCGGAAACCATCATATATATTACAATATTATATAGTTAATTAATATATTATTATATATATGTACATATATATATATATATATATATATATATATGAGTCAACCTCACGAAAATGGGACAATTGGGGTAAGTTGTTGGCGTCGAGCATTGGATGTCGTCGTCGAACTGTTAATTATAGTTTAGCATTGACAGAGGTGTTGGAAAGTCATTATATTTATCCTGAATGTAAAGGTAGACAAAATACAACAACCTTATTTGTTTCTAGGATAATTTAATATGAAACAAAGAAATGCACTACACTTTAAGAATTGCGATGCCGACATCTTTACTTGACCACCAATTGGCCCATTTTCGTGAGGCTACATATATATATATATATATGTAAAAATACCCAGCACGAGTGAACACCGTGGGTGCACCATTGGGTACGAAGAGAGCAGGTGGTGGCGCCACCGGTCCCATCAGTGTGGTAGGCTGCTGGTATCGGCTGCACATATAGAGTAATAATATAATATCAGAATTACCATCTGCGCCTTTATACTCGCATAATACTTATACATAACATATATCTGTGTACGCCTATATGTGTGTCTACATACATATCATCTGCACGTGAAGCCAGGCCGTTGTTTTGCACAGTGGTGCTGGTGGTGGTGGTGGTGGGGGGCAGTGCTGGTGGGTGGTAGTGCTGGTGGTGACGGTGGTGGGCGGTGGTGGTGGTGGGGGGGTGGTGGGCGGTGGCGGTGGTGGGTGGGAGGCGGTGGTGGTGGGGGTGGTGGTGGTGGTGGTTGTGGTGGTGCTGGTGGTGGGGGTGGTGCTGCTGGTGGTGGGGGTGGTGGTGCTGGTGGGTGGTGGGGGTGGTGGTGGTGGTGGTGTGGTGCTGGTGGGGGGTGCTGGTGATGGTGGGTTGGTGGTGGTGCTGGAGCTGGTGGGTGGTGGTGGGTGATGCTGGTGGTGTTGTGGTGTGGGGTGCAGGTGGTGGTGGTGGTGGTGGTGGGTGGTGATGGCGGTGGTGGTGGGTGGCGGTGGTGGTGGGTGGTGGTGGTAGTGGTGGTGCTGGTGCTGGTGGGTGGTGGTGGTGGTGCTGGTGAGTGGTGCTGGTGGTGGTGATGGTGGTGGTGGTGGTGGGTGGTGGTGGGTTGGTGGTGGTGGTGCTGGTGGGTGGTGCTGGTGGTGGGTGGGTGGTGGTGGTGGTGGTGGGTGGTGGTGGTGCTGGTGCAGGTGGGTGGTGGTGGGTGATGCTGGTGGTGGTGGTGGTGGTGGTGGGTGGTGGTGGTGGTTGTGGGTGGCAGGTGGTGGTGGTGGTGTTGGTGGTGGGTGGCGGTGGTGGTGGTGGTGGTGGTGTGGTGGGTGGTGGTGGTAGTGGTGGTGCTGGTGGGTGGTGCTGGTGGGTGGTGGTGGTGGGGGGGGGGGGGGGCGGTGCGATGGTGTTCAGCGTGTCTGCTGACCTTTCCGTCAGCCCCGCGGTAGTTAGGGCACGGGCAGCTAAGGTCTATGACGCAGTACGAGATGATGCCGACTGGTGAAAGTCCTCTGTATAAACACCAGTACCTACCATACATGAGTATATATTAAATAAACACGACCGTAGAGTAACCTAGCTGAGAATGTTCTTCTGGGCGGCGACATGATTCCGCAATTGACATTGGCTGTTCAAAGAACACCGGACTAAATTGCCCACAATTAAAGTTGCTGGGTCCGATGGTTTATAATTTCTACTATTTCTGTTAAAGGATGTTTTATAGTCGGTTGATCTTCATAATCTACTTGGTTTTAGTTTGAAATGAATAGTAGCCTGCACTGCCCACTCAGGCAAGGAGCCACATACACAGGTGGGCGTGGATATGGTGATGGCATCAGGAAGCCTAGGTGGTGTAAGAGGTGTGGGTTCGAATCCTGCTCTAAGGACAATATTTCCCATTTTTATTACCCACACAACATTTATAAATGGTTATATTTGGGGAGATATTTGAAACATTCAATATTTAATATTTGGTCATAGATGTCGATATTCTGATATCATAGACTTCAGCAGTAACAGGTTTGATTAAATTGACATTGTATTTGTATGTCCTTCCATGCAGTAACAAATGGTTAATAATGACACCAGTATCTAAGTTGGATATGTACAATCAAACATAGAGAAGTGTCTTCGGTGAAGCCCCAGTCACACCTCACCGGACTGAGTACCACTGGACAAAGAATGTTCTAGTCCGGTGGTGTTCGCTATCAAAATGTACCGACGGACCGAAATTCCCGCAGCCCCCGTCAACAGACTCTTCAGGATACAAACCGGACACCCAACGGATGGGTAACGGACATGAACCGGACAAAACAGACTTAAAACGGACACTAACCGTACACCTCAGTCCGGCGGTGTCCGGTACGAGTTTTGTGCATGTTCAAAACTTGCTACCGTACGCACCAGACACCACCGGACACAGAACGGATGCCAACCGTATATAAACCGTACATTGCCGTATTTCACTGGACAGTGTCCGTTTTCTATCCGGTACCCCTATCCGGTGAGGTCTGACTGGGGCTTTAGTAATGACACCAGGATCTAAGATGGATATGTAGGATCAGATCGAGAGAAGTGTATTGGGTGATGCGATGTTTTCATTGGACTATGGCGCTTTAGGCCCCAACACATCAGAATGAACCAGGCCTGTGTGTAGGATAATTAAACAGTGCAATCCGCAGTGAGCCAATTAAAGGAGCCGTGATTATTAAAAAACATAAGTACTAGATTTAGTTTAGTTTGTATACATAATGTATTTAGAAATGATTCTCTTGACTATATCACACATACTTGCGCTTAAGGTGTGCTTACACGCTGAAACAAGTTGAGAAGTTGTTGAGTGCAACATTGCCGCAATACATTACAACATACAAAGTTTGTGGAGCACAACTTGCAACAAAATAGGATTTGTTCTATTATATTAAGCCACTGGTAAGATGGTGAGTGCAAGGACCAATCAAAATGCGCCTCTCTGATCATGTGACCTGGATCTTTTTCATAGATGGCACCATTATTGTGAGATGTTGAGCGCAAGGACCAATGAAAATACTTCTTTCTGACCCCTGGATCTTGTCATACATGGTGACACTACAGTGTTAGATGCACCAATATGGCATGTACCGTATATATCCCAATAGAAGCACGCTACCCAATAGAAGCACACCCCCCATTTCAAAATTGAAAGCACGCACAAATTTATGATCATATTCAGACTGAATACACATAAAATATGACAATCCCACTTTATTTATTAGGCACAACAAAAACAAATCCATGAAATTCTTTAATTTTGAATAAACGCACATCCATGTGTCTGCACTCACGCAGTGCGTGTCTATTGGGACATATACGCTAGTTCCACTGCACAAGTCGTGCAACAAGTCACACAACTCGTCGCGCCATGTAAACGCACCGATATTCTTGATTCGTGGTAGACAACCTAATCTCAATGCGTATGACAACAATTCCACATAAGCAAATTCACACTTTTATCTTTACCACGAATTATCGCACATTTCAACAGAACACAAATCCAACCAAACCGATTATTGATGTGTTGGGGATACTCACCAAGTAAAGCACACACAGGGGTGTATAGTGTATAGTAAATCCTCTCTAAATCCACCCACCATGGGACTGACTTTAAATGTTCCATTTAGGGAGGTGGTTGGTTTAAGGAGTTTTTTAAACGTTACAATGGTATTGAATTTGGAGATAGTTTGGGACCCCCAAAAAGCGATTGAAATAGGGGGAGTGGTTGATGAGTGGAGGTGGTCGGTTACAGAGGCTTTACTGTATATGGAAGCGCCATCATGCTACAAGAACACAAACAAATAACAAAGCAACCACAAAATAGGCCAGAAGCAGAGAGAACACGAGCTGTATGCCTTCTGACCAAAACATGGCTGCAATGATTCACCTCACGGCAGGCTGGTACGGGGAGTCAACAGTGATCCCTCAGTGGTGGCACAGGCGAGTTGGGGCGAGGGGGGTGAGTACGTGAGTCAACAACACCAAGTCAATTATACACCCACAATAAAACTAAATAGAACAACTAACAAAAAACACATACCCTTACATAGAGACATTTTGATTAACAATCTAGTCAACTGATTGTAGCGTATACATTTTACATGAATATTCGCGCTATCTTAAAGCTGATATACCCTGAGCCAACTGTCAACTCTGCTCACTTTCAAAACTAAATGCTTTACTGCAGTTGAGAAGAAGTCAAGTCTTTGCCCCTCCCTCCCGTCCCCAGTAGCATAGCCAGGTGTCTGACTCAGGGCAACATGGATATAAGTCTCTCCCCCTCCATCCCTTCCCCAGTAGCATAGCCAGGGGTCTGACTCAGGGCAACATGGATATAAGTCTCTCCCCCTCCCTCCCGTCCCCAGTAGCATAGTCAGAGGCCTTACTCAGGGAAACATGGATATAAGTCTCACCCCCCTCCCTCCCATCCCCAGTAGCATAGCCAGGGGCCTGACTCAGGGAAACGTGGATATAAGTCTCTCCCCCTCCATCCCGTCCCCATTAGCATAGTCAGAGGCCTGACTCAGGGAAACATGGATATAAGTCTCTCCCCCTCCCTCCCGCCCCCAGTAGCATAGCCAGGGGTCTGACTGAGGGAAGCATGGATATAAGTCTCTCCCCCCCCCCTCCCATCCCCAGTCATAGCCAGGGCGTGCTAGGTAAAACATATAAGTCTCTCCCTCCCTATCCCGTCCCCATTAGCATAGTCAGAGGCCTGACTCAGGGAAACATGGATATAAGTCTCTCCCTCCCTCCCGCCCCCAGTAGCATAGCCAGGGGTCTGACTGAGGGAAGCATGGATATACGTCTCTTCCCCTCCCTCCCTCCCTCCCGTCCCCTAGCATAGCCAGGGGCCTGACTAGGGAAACATGGATAAGTCTCTCCCCCTCCCTCCCGTCCCCATTACCATAGCCAGGGGTCTGACTCAGGGAAACATGGATATAAGTCTCGCCCCCTCCCTCCCGTCCCCAGCAGCATCGCCAGGGGCCTGACTCAGGGAAACATGGATATAAGTCTCTCCCCCCCCCCTCCCCCGTCCCCAGTAGCATAGCCAGGGGCCTGACTCAGGAAACATGGATATAAGTCTCTCCCCCCCCTATCGTCCCCAGTAGCATAGCCAGGGGCCTGACTCAGGGAAACATGGATATAAGTCTCTCCCCCTCCCTATCGTCCCCAGTAGCATAGCCAGGGGCCTGACTCAGGGAAACATGGATATACGTCTCTCCCCCTCCCTATCGTCCCCAGTAGCATAGCCAGGGGCCTGACTCAGGGAAACATGGATATACGTCTCTCCCCCTCCCTCCCGTCCCCAGTAGCATAGCCAGGGGTCTGACTCAGGGATGTGGGTGCGGAAACAGGGATATTTGTGAAGTGACGTTCTTTGACTGTTCTAAGTCACTGGGGACATGTGCACTGAGGAAGTGGAGAATATAATACACTTGGTGGTGATGAAAATGGGAACTATTGCACCTCGAGTAGGAATCGAACCCACACCTCTTGGATTCCAGGCTAATGTGCTAACCATTCTACCACCTAGGCTCCCTGATGTCATCACACTATCCATACCCACCTGTTTAATCGGTTCCTTGCCTATGGGTTAGTGCAGACTACTACGCTCTTCGCTTAGTAATTGTAAGTCTTTTAAATGGTTTTAATTATTAAAATTACATACATCCAGGAAATGCACTTACATACATACACAGGTTAGGATCAATAACCATACAGCGTGTAGCTTGTACAGGATCCAGGTCACGGCAGCCAGTGTCATGGTGCTGATAAAAATGAGAAATATTGCGCCTAGAGTGGGAATCAACCTACATCTTTTGCATTCTGGGATAATATCCTAACCATTCTACTACCTAGGCTCCCTGATGGCATCACCTTATCCACGTCCACCTGTCTATGCGGCTCCTTGCCTGATAGGTCAGTGCAAACTACTACAATACAGTTGTTGGCCTCAGGGCTGGATCGGCTGAAAGCAGTTTCCAACATGGCCGCGAGCCAGGGCAGGGTCAGCGGAAGGGTGTGTGTGTTATGGTGTGCTGCTGGCATGCTTTTGATATATAAAGATTATTCAACAAAATTCTGTTAATGTTTAGTTTTTTTATCTGATGTTTGATATATAATCAGGTGTTGTTGTTGAAGATTGTTGAAGATTTATACTGCCTATCATGGATAAGCCTGAATAGGCTTGTTTTCACCATTAGACAGTTTGTCGATACAAAGCCCGAGCCTACACTTTTACTGACCCAAGGGATTTTTAACCTCCCACACCATATAGACATGGTATGAGAGCAACTGGCCTTTGATGTCGCTGTCAGTTATACACAGCGGTGGAAATCCAAATTGGCAGGGCTGGGGCACGGGGAATCGAACCGCTGACCTTCAGGTTAGGAGTCCGACCTAGAAAAATGTCAGCCACTCTAACCACTCCGCCACAGAGAACACCACCAGGTGTGCTAGTAAAACATTATGGTTCGCTTTCCATCAAATATTAGGAGACATAAGTGTCACATATTCCGATGACTTTGTGTTTCTACCATTATATATATATATATTATATATATATGTATATATATATATATACATATATACACATATCCCCACTTTGAGACATACCGACACTGACTTGACAGATATATTCATCTTTCCTTTATTTTTGTGGAGATCTGAATAACAATATATTGATAGACAGCTTGCTATATAATAATATGTTTACAGACTATTCCTGCCTTATACATGACAGTTCTCTTAGCACAGATAATACTCTTATAATAAGTGTGGAAAAGGTAATATAAAAGGTTTCTCAAACATATTTATTAAATATGTAAGTAATTCTATATAATCATCATCACCATCATGCTGTCCATCATGATATGACAAACACTGCTTTTATTACTTGACTGCCACTCTCCATTTAGTTCTCTGCTGTGAGAGTGATGTCCATGAGTCGGTCTTAATGTCTCTCAGCTTCAGGTTTCTCTTGATGGTATCCTTGAACCGGAGATGAGGGCGCCCTCTCTTTCTGTAACCAGAAGACAGTTGAGAGTAGAGGATCTGCTTTGGTAGCCTGTCTGATGACATCCTCATGCGGTGTCCAGTCCACCGGAGATTCTTTTTGATCAGCAGATCTTCCATAGAGGGCAGCCCCATCCGTTCGAGTATTTCCTTATTTGTCCTATTCTATATTAACACAATTCTAAATGTGAATGATGTACCCTACTTCTGCAATTATATGTTATATGACAAACTTAAGGCGCAAAGAATAGTCAATAGTAGGTTGTAGTACATATGATAATTGATATAGCAACAATAACAATGGTCTCTGACAGTGCTTCATGAAGTTATCTGAGTTTCATAAATGTTATGCATTACCTCACTTAGCAGTTACATTAAATATGATATTTGTATGCTTAGTAATATACATTTAGACATTTACCCCATGTGCCGTTAGTGGGATTATGCCAGATAAGTGAATGTTGCTGTCACACTTTCTTCCTTCTTCTCTGACAATCATATGACTTTTCTAAAAGAAACCTCTGTATTCATACGCCAAGTGATTACTCAAACTTTATATAATTGATCAAATACACTTGAAACAATATACATGTAAATAAATATATAAATAATGAATATACAGGTCCTTTAATGTATCGTAGTGCACATTTGAATAGAAAAAACCTAAAATAGGCACTACTTTCTTAGGCACATGTTCTTACCCTGACAGTAATTTGGCGACAGTGTAAACAAATGTGAGAGCTGACACTATCGTGACTATGCTAGGATTCCGGCTAATAATAGTAATACAAAACACTTAGTTGAAATATATCTTAATGGGGAACTTTGGCGAGTATCCTAAGCATTAACTTGAGTGAAATAACCAACACTAGCTGTAATTGTAAATATAATCCTAAACAACCATAGTCCATACCGACGTACTGTCGTACGACAGGCACACCGATGTACGGCAGTCACAATATATATGTATATACAGTAAAACCTTTCTAAATCTACCGACCATGGGACCGACTTTAAGTGGTCCAATTAGGGAGGTGGTCGGTTTAGAGAGTTAGAATATCCTTACAATCTTATTGGTAGGACCCAAATAAAACGATGGATATAGGGAAGTGATCGATCTGTGGAGGGGTCGGTATAGAGAGGTTTTACTGTTTATATATAATATATATATATAATATGGCTGATTGTTATGATTTTCCTTACTTTACGTTAAAGAAACCTTTATTATAAATAACTAACATAGGAGATGTTTGAAATGAAGACATGCTCGCATATATATGCGTCACTCTCCTGAAAACTGGCCAGAATTGTCATATGGAGAGTTAAAATCTAATATTTGAATTCTTTACATTTCTTGGTTGCAAATGAAAGCTGGAAATCTCCCCTTTACATCTATGTAAAATATAAATTGATGAGATAACAAATAAAGGTGTAGTCCATGATTAAGCTATGTCTTATGGCAGTATAACATGTGTGTCAAACGTGTAACACATGTTCAGGACACTAACACTGAGTGAACTGGGTGTCAGCGCCGACTAACACTAACACTAACACTGAGTGAACTGGGTGTCAGACCCACTAACACTGAGTGAACTGGGTGTCAGCGCCCACCAACACTAACACTAACACTGAGTGAACTGGGTGTCAGACCCACTAACACTGAGTGAACTGGGTGTCAGCGCCCACTAACACTAGCACTAACACTGAGTGAACTGGGTGTCAGAACCCCCTAACACTAACACTGAGTGAACTGGGTGTCAGCACCCACTAACACTAACACTGTGTGAACTGGGTGTCAGCACCCACTAACACTAGCACTAACACTGTGTGAACTGGGTGTCAGCACCCACTAACACTAACACTGGGTGTCAGTGCCCACTAACACTAACACTGAGTGAACTGGGTGTCAGCGCCCACTAACACTAACACTCAAACACGTTCTGCTCGAATGTGTCGAGTTTATCACCTTAACACAGCCTACTTTAAAGTGTAAGCTCCCAGACGTTGATCATGCCCTAACACAGCCTACTTTAAAGTGTAAGCTCCCAGACGTTGATCATGCCCTAACACAGCCTACTTTAAAGTGTAAGCTCCCAGATGTTGATGATGCCCTAACACAGCCTACTTTAAAGTGTAAGCTCCCAGATGTTGATCATGCCCTAACACAGCCTACTTTAAAGTGTAAGCTCCCAGACGTTGATCATGCCCTAACACAGCCTACTTTAAAGTGTAAGCTCCCAGACATTGATCATGCCCTAACACAGCCTACTTTAAAGTGTAAGCTCCCAGATGTTGATCATGCCCTAACACAGCCTACTTTAAAGTGTAAGCTCCCAGACGTTGATCATGCCCTAACACAGCCTACTTTAAAGTGTAAGCTCCCAGATGTTGATCATGCCCTAACACAGCCTACTTTAAAGTGTAAGCTCCCAGACGTTGATCATGCCCTAACACAGCCTACTTTAAGTGTAAGCTCCCGATGTTGATGCCCTAACACAGCCTACTTTAAAGTGTAAGCTCCCAGATGTTGATCATGCCCTAACACAGCCTACTTTAAAGTGTAAGCTCCCAGACGTTGATCATGCCCTAACACAGCCTACTTTAAAGTGTAAGCTCCCAGACGTTGATCATGCCCTAACACAGCCTACTTTAAAGTGTAAGCTCCCAGACGTTGATCATGCCCTAACACAGCCTACTTTAAAGTGTAAGCTCCCAGACGTTGATCATGCCCTAACACAGCCTACTTTAAAGTGTAAGCTCCCAGACGTTGATCATGCCCTAACACAGCCTACTTTAAAGTGTAAGCTCCCAGACGTTGATCATGCCCTAACACAGCCTACTTTAAAGTGTAAGCTCCCAGACGTTGATCATGCCCTAACACAGCCTACTTTAAAGTGTAAGCTCCCAGACGTTATCATGCCCTAACACAGCCTACTTTAAAGTGTAAGCTCCCAGAAGTTGACATGCCCTAACACAGCCTACTAAAGTGTAAGCTCCCAGACGTTGATCATGCCCTAACACAGCCTACTTTAAAGTGTAAGCTCCCAGATGTTGATCATGCCCTAACACAGCCTACTTTAAAGTGTAAGCTCCCAGATGTTGATCATGCCCTAACACAGCCTACTTTAAAGTGTAAGCTCCCAGATGTTGATCATGCCCTAACACAGCCTACTTTAAAGTGTAAGCTCCCAGACGTTGATCATGCCCTAACACAGCCTACTTTAAAGTGTAAGCTCCCAGACATTGATCATGCCCTAACACAGCCTACTTTAAAGTGTAAGCTCCCAGACGTTGATCATGCCCTAACACAGCCTACTTTAAAGTGTAAGCTCCCAGATGTTGATCATGCCCTAACACAGCCTACTTTAAAGTGTAAGCTCCCAGACATTGATCATGCCCTAACACAGCCTACTTTAAAGTGTAAGCTCCGAGACATGGACCATGCCCTAACACAGCCTACTTTAAAGTGTAAGCTCCCAGACGTTGATCATGCCCTAACACAGCCTACTTTAAAGTGTAAGCTCCCAGACGTTGATCATGCCCTAACACAGCCTACTTTAAAGTGTAAGCTCCCAGACGTTGATCATGCCCTAACACACTACTTTAAAGTGTAAGCCCCAGACGTTGATCATGCCCTAACACAGCCTACTTTAAAGTGTAAGCTCCCAGACGTTGATCATGCCCTAACCAGCCTACTTTAAAGTGTAAGCTCCCAGACGTTGATCATGCCCTAACACAGCCTACTTTAAAGTGTAAGCTCCCAGACTGTTGATCATGCCCTAACACAGCCTACTTTAAAGTGTAAGCTCCCAGACGTTGATCATGCCCTAACACAGCCTACTTTAAAGTGTAAGCTCCCAGACGTTGATCATGCCCTAACACAGCCTACTTTAAAGTGTAAGCTCCCAGATGTTGATCATGCCCTAACACAGCCTACTTTAAAGTGTAAGCTCCCAGACGTTGATCATGCCCTAACACAGCCTACTTTAAAGTGTAAGCTCCCAGACGTTGATCATGCCCTAACACAGCCTACTTTAAAGTGTAAGCTCCCAGATGTTGATCATGCCCTAACACAGCCTACTTTAAAGTGTAAGCTCCCAGACGTTGATCATGCCCTAACACAGCCTACTTTAAAGTGTAAGCTCCCAGACATTGATCATGCCCTAACACAGCCTACTTTAAAGTGTAAGCTCCCAGACGTTGATCATGCCCTAACACAGCCTACTTTAAAGTGTAAGCTCCCAGATGTTGATCATGCCCTAACACAGCCTACTTTAAAGTGTAAGCTCCCAGATGTTGATCATGCCCTAACACAGCCTACTTTAAAGTGTAAGCTCCCAGACGTTGATCATGCCCTAACACAGCCTATGTAACTCCCAGAGTTGATCATGCCCTAACACAGCCTACTTTAAAGTGTAAGCTCCCAGATGTTGATCATGCCCTAACACAGCTACATGTGTAAGCTCCCAGATGTTGATCATGCCCTCATGCCCTAACACAGCCTACTTTAAAGTGTAAGCTCCCAGACATTGATCTGCCCTAACAAGCCTACTTTAAGTGTAAGCTCCAATTGATCATGCCCTAACACAGCCTACTTTAAAGTGTAAGCTCCCAGACGTTGATCATGCCCTAACACAGCCTACTTTAAAGTGTAAGCTCCCAGATGTTGATCATGCCCTAACACAGCCTACTTTAAAGTGTAAGCTCCCAGACGTTGATCATGCCCTAACACAGCCTACTTTAAAGTGTAAGCTCCCAGACGTTGATCATGCCCTAACACAGCCTACTTTAAAGTGTAAGCTCCCAGATGTTGATCATGCCCTAACACAGCCTACTTTAAAGTGTAAGCTCCCAGACGTTGATCATGCCCTAACACAGCCTACTTTAAAGTGTAAGCTCCCAGATGTTGATCATGCCCTAACACAGCCTACTTTAAAGTGTAAGCTCCCAGACATTGATCATGCCCTAACACAGCCTACTTTAAAGTGTAAGCTCCCAGACATTGATCATGCCCTAACACAGCCTACTTTAAAGTGTAAGCTCCCAGAAGTTGATCATGCCCTAACCAGCTGACTTTAAAGTGTAAGCTCCCAGACGTTGATCATGCCTAACACAGCTACTTTAAAGTGTAAGCTCCCTGATCATGCCCTAACACAGCCTACTTTAAAGTGTAAGCTCCCAGACGTTGATCATGCCCTAACACAGCCTACTTTAAAGTGTAAGCTCCCAGACGTTGACCATGCCCTAACACAGCCTACTTTAAAGTGTAAGCTCTGAGACATGGACCATGCCCTAACACAGCCTACTTTAAAGTGTAAGCTCCCAGACGTTGATCATGCCCTAACACAGCCTACTTTAAAGTGTAAGCTCCCAGACGTTGATCATGCCCTAACACAGCCTACTTTAAAGTGTAAGCTCCCAGA
>CM059198.1:79240193-79257649 GCA_030323885.1 Branchipolynoe longqiensis
CTTATTACATGTTATAGAAACAGGTGGGTGCTCGGCCACTGTGAGCATCCAATGTGACTACAAAACTCTTCCCCTTCATTTCACCTGTGATGCAATCAGCCTAAATCAATTTAACCAAGTCTGGAAAGAGGAAGGAAAACCAGTCACACAGATGAACAGTGAATAAGTTGTGCTTTATTGGCAGCAACTCCTGTCCATCCCCCTTACATGTGACCTAGCACCTTCACTCCTCATATGCTGCCCACACTATGTCTCATTATCACTTTAGCCTGTATACTGAAAGCAGTGCCTACAGCCCATGGGACCGGAGTCCTATGGCTGTGGATACACTCAATTTGAATAGGTGAATTTAGATAGCATCAGACAGAGTGTCTGGGGTTCCTGCTCAAAAGTAGGTGTGTCTCACTCAAGAGCTAGGAGTAGAGTGATTTCTCTTCAGTGTGTCTGAAGCAGAATCTTGAATAATTACTTATTTGAGACTAGTGTGTGGTCAGGATAGGCCAAGGGAGTCAGGTGACCGGACATTCCCCAGCCATCCAATCAGACACTCCCCACAGACTGGGTGGGTGGCCACCCCCATTTGGGGCTGTCACTCAAACCAGCTGCAGGTGGTGCACTCTATACATATGCAGATTAGGCAGGTGGGTCAGTCGGTGGTCATGGGTGGACAGGATGTTGTATACAGTTACAGATATGTATATAGATATATATTTTTAAATTGTTCATTTCCTCCCATTGTATTCTTTATGAACACATAGAGAAACATTTCAATAATCATGTACTGTCTCTTTTATAGGAAATCTCTTCCTTAACTCCAAGCATCATATATAACATATATTTCACATCACTCAGTATCATGTACAATGGGAGTGGGATTCTATTGCTTTTAGTTTACATAACCTGGTTCCCACTTCGTCGTCCAAGAATAATGACAATACGCTATGTCACCTGACAATACACTATGCCACCTGACAATATGCAATGTCACTTGACAATATGCTATGTCACCTGACAATATGCTATGTCACCTGACAATACGCTGTGTCACCTGACAATACGCTATGTCACCTGACAATATGCTATATCACCTGACAATACACTATGTCACCTGACAAATACACTATGTCACCTGACAATACACTATGTCACCTGACAATACACTATGTCACCTGACAATACACTATGGCACCTGAAAATATGCTGCGCACCACCTCGAGTGCAGAGTTCGTTTAGAATCTGTGTATAGAAACACGGGTGCTCTGCCGCTGTGAGCACCCCATGTGACTACAAAAGTCTTCCCCTTCATTTCACCTGTGATGCAATCAGCCTAAATCAATTTAACCAAGTCTGGAAAGAGGAAGGAAAACCAGTCACACAGATGAACAGTGAATAAGTTGTGCTTTATTGGCAGCAACTCCTGTCCATCCCCCTTACATGTGACCTAGCACCTTCACTCCTCATATGCTGCCCACACTATGTCTCATTATCACTTTAGCCTGTATACTGAAAGCAGTGCCTACAGCCCATGGGACAGGAGTCCTGTGGCTGTGTATACACTCAATTTGAATAGGTGAATTTACATAGCACCAGACAGAGTGTCTGGGGTTCCTGCTCAAAGGTAGGTGTGTCTCACTCAAGAGCTAGGAGTAGAGTCATCTCTCTCCAGCTTAAATGGAGCAGATTTTTTTGAATAATTACTTATGTGAGACTAGTGTGTGGTCAGGACAGGCCAAGGGAGTCAGGTGACTGGACATTCCCCAGCCAGCCAATCAGACACTCCCCACAGACTGGGTGGGTGGCCACCCCCAGTAGGGGCTGTCACTCAAACCAGCTGCAGGTGGTGCACTCTATACATATGCAGATTAGGCAGGTGGGTCAGTCGGTGGTCAAGGGTGGACAGGATGTTGCATACAGTTACAGATACGTATATAGATATATGTATTAAAATTGTTCTTTTCCTCCAATTGTATTCCTTATGAACACCTAGAGAAACATTTCATTAATCATGTACTGTCTCTTTTATAAGAAATCTCTTCATTAACTCCAAGCATCATATATAACATATATTTCACATCACTCAGTATCATGTACAATGGGAGTGAGATTCTATTGCTTTAAGTTTACATAACCTGGTTCCCACTCCGTCCTCCAAGAATAATAATCCTCTCTGCCAATATATAATTCTTAACCGAAAATCCGTATATTTTTACATGTGGTTGTCGGTTCAACACAACATACCTTCACCACCGTGTGTCCAGCACATGTTTGTGAGCATGGCAACACATCACGAAGCCTCTCATGCCTTTCTCAGAGTGTATTACCGACCCTATAATACTAAGACGGCTCACTCCCTATCTCTCCCATGGTAATGTAAATTGTGCAGTGCCACCTTGTGGTGGGTTTGATCAGCCCAGCTGCTGGTTGGTGTTTCACATCTAAACACATACAATTATATTATATATGATACAGGTAAGTATAAATACACATCTATATGAAATTGCTATGAACAAATACACATCATCGTCAGCATCATCATCATCATCGCCATCATCACACATTTTTCAGATTCATTATATACATTTTAACCATCGGGCTATTCCATCCCCGCTTAAGGCGAGCCTATGTGTTAATTTATGTAATTATTTCCATGTGAATTTCCTGCGCCTGCCACGGGCCACCGCTTCCTCTCGTCCCATCTGCAGGTAGTCCGTTGCAATCGTTGGCATTCCTGGGCTAAGGGCGACCAGCCAGAGTATCGTCCAAATACGGGATTTTGCCCTTACTCGCATTTATCGGCCTAAATCAATTATTTGGTTATTTCAACTAACTCGCTGTCCTCCCCGCCTTTCGGTGTATATTAATATGTTTAATTTAATCCAGAACTAAGCAGACACGCTAGTGTTGCTGCCACTGTCACTGTTAATCAGCCTAAGTTACTGTCATATTTTTAGCCAAAAGAACACTACGTTAATTCCGTTAATATGTCTGTTATAATCTTCCCGCAGATGGGTTAATTAGCTGCATAAGGCCTATTAGGCATAAGGCCCTTAATTACATACAAAGCAATCGAATATCAGGTTTAACCATAGCGGTTAATCTACAAGAAGACTGGAGAATAGTAAAGAATGCAAGGAACGTTCCAATTTACCTTTCCAAGAGTTCACGGCTTTATTCTTAACAAAAAATAACAAAGGATCATAGCAACATGTCGTATATGAACAATGAAATCCCCTCCCATATTATTAAGTTTAAACAAGTTTAGAATTTTGACAATAAAAGCCTAAATCTCGGCTAAAACATCAGAGCGTGCATAAACACGTCCGATGGGTCTGGGTCCGAATGCCCGACCTCCTCTCGCTGCCAGAAGAGTCGCAATTGACGTCTCCTAGCAACGCTTTACGGGCGGAAACCCGGGGCCTCGCATATGGTGGCAATTGCGAGTCTGCCATGGCGAGTAGCCCTCATTTCCAAATGCGGGTTAATCGGCCCAAGCTCGCAATTGTCACAAGGCGAGTAGTCTCGTCCACTACACATTTATACATATAATATAGCAACTGTTTAACCAAGAGAACAGCCAGCGCACCAAGTGGTGGGTTTGATCATTTTGATTACACAGTACAGGCTGAGTGATCCGTCTTAGTATTATACTATTTATAGGGTCTTTGTGTCAATGCAGTGTGCTGGGTCTGAGAGTGCTATGCTTGGATCTACAGGAAAGGACCAAATTCATGCACACATTCTGTATGCACAGCTGCCAACCTTTGAAAATGGGAAGGTGTAATCTTTTTCCCGTGAATTGCAACATATTAGGTGAATTGTGACATATTGCTTACATAGCACATTTCCATCTCTGATTTGTGGCCTATAGAGACTTTATAGTTAGGATCCGAGCCCCTGAATGGGGAGAAGTGTATGTTCCGAGGCCTGCTCTAGTCGTCATGTTTCACTGTGTTTGCAAAAGGACCCTCAAAGACATATGAAGAGTTCAGGTGCAAAACCATGTAAACGGCAATCCAAAAATGTAGTTTAAATAAAAGATTTTTACCTGGAAATAATTTTAATTCTCACTAATTCCACTTTTTATATGATTATATGGTTATGGGCAATGACAAAAAAAGTAGGAATATAAAAAAAAATGTAGGAAAGAAAAAAATACCTGCATACCCTCACTTTTTTTTTAGCACTACACTTCCACTGGACAACACTATAAAGCCGCTATACGTGCGCACTGTGACAAGTTGGTGGCAGTCCCGATATGACCTTAGATGTTAATAGAACGTGAAACGCCAGGCATATCGATTTAATCCCCTTCATATCGTGATCGACCCGACGCTCCAGCTGCGGCACAGGTGCGCCACCTGGTGTGTAAAATCTGGCGGCTAAAGTGGCGCCCTCTGGGTATCTGCCTATGAACTAACGAATGGAGGCGAAACTGAACACCGGTGTAAAGATTTCAAATTCCACCCATATTCAAGTTCCCTCCCTCGTTTTAACTTCCCCCTGGGGATTATAATCCACACCATCTTAAATAAAATTAAAATGAACTACGGACTGACATACACACACAGACATACAAAATTCTCTTATTTTGTGAAATTTTGTGAAATATTAGATTTTTCGTTAACTTTAATTTTTTTCGTTAAATTCGTTATTTTTCTGGAAATTGTCTGGAAATGTTTAATTTTCCTTGAAATTTTCGATTTGTTTAACTTTTCAATTTGTTGTGCTTTTTTGAATAATTAAAAAAATATAGAAATTTTGTGTGAAATTCTTTATTTTCGTGAAATATACATTTTTTGGTGAATTTTTTGCGTGAAATTGTTCGATTAACAAAAAATCTTTTTGGGGAAATTTTGGTGACTACTATTACTATTTTTCATAAATTTCCGATCTTTTTACAACTTTTACATTTTTGTGGAATTTTCTTTATTTTTAAACAATTTTAAATTCCCGGAGGGGGGAATTTGAAAATAGGGGGAGGAATCTGATAACTGTTTTTAATTTCCCCCCGGGAATCTGAAAACGTTTTTAATTTCCACAGAGGGAAGTTAAGAACGTTTTCAGATTCCCGGGGGGGAACTTGGGAAGTGGGGAAGTTGAAATTGTATTCCTGTAGGGGGGGATTTGAAAATAGGGGGAGGAATCTGAAAACTGTTTTTAATTCCCCCCCCTAGGAATCTGAAAACGTTTTTAATTTCCCTGGAGGGAAGTTAAGAACGTTTTCAGATTCCCGGGGGGGGGGGGGACTTAGGAAGGGGGAAGTTGAAATTGTATTCCTGGAGGGGGGAATTTGAAAATAGGGGGAGGAATCTGAAAACTGTTTTTAAGTTCCCCCCCAGGAATCTGAAAACGTTTTTAAGTTCCCTGGAGGGAAGTTGAAAACGTTTTCAGATTCCCGGGGGGGAACTTGAGAAGGGGGGGGGGGGAAGTTGAAATCGTTACACCGGGCTGGCGTGCTCAGCTGTGTACCGTGCTCAGCCGTGTACATAGACTCAAACTCAAGGCATTGTCAATGGTCGTGAGTCACTAACCTTATAAATGTAATATAATGTTTTTGGTAAAGATGTTTTCTATATGTGTACCAAGCGATTTGTTTCTAGGTGGTGTGGTTTTAGAGATATTTCACTTTTCCTGGATTTTCTGTATGAACATTGCTCACCACCATTGACAATGCCTTGAGTTTGACGGTACGCGCAGTGCAAAACATTAGTTTTAATCAAAATTAATAGAAATCAAGAACCCTAACCTTATAAATTTAATATAATCTTTTTGGTGAAGATGTTTTCTATATGTGTACCAAGCGATTTGTTAATAGGTGGTGTGGTTTTAGAGATATTTCACTTGTTCTGTATTTTCTGTATGAAGATTACTCACGACCATTGACAATGCCTTGAGTTTGAGTCTAATGACATGGCTGAGCACGGTACACGGCTGAGCACGCCACACCAGCAGAGAACGTGTATGTGACACAATGGGCGTAATCGATTAATCAACTCGGGTCACCCGAGCCACTTTTTGGTGCATGCGCACATCCTACAGACTCGGGTTGAATAATCGAATATGCTTCTCCGCGCTCGGGGTGGAAAAAATTATATATTTTTTTAATAACCGATAAAACTACAGCAAAATAGGATTTAAAGTATTTTATGATGGCCTAGTTTAGCTATATTTCCATTTCATTAATCTAAGTTATTCTTTTAAAAAGACATGTATGACTGGTAATGGTAGCTGTTATCTTGCAGGACGGTAGCAGCGCAAATGTGACGTCATCGCTCGTAGCCAACCGCAGCTACGAGGTGGGTTACTTGGGTCGGATCGTTTTGCACACAACACGTGTATTTGTCGACTCTACTCACAGTGTTCGATTTGAAATTCTGACAACTCGGATGACCCAAGTCGCCTGGGTCGTGTTAATCGATTACGGCCCAGATGAGTTTTAAGTGAGACCTATGTCTCTGGACTTTTGTATGAATTTCTGTACTTTTGTGCGAATTTCTGTACTTTTGATTAAATACAAGTACCCCGGCCTGATGACTTAGCTTAGACGTTGATAGGACCTAAAACAACAAACAAACAAAAGTATATGTTATGTAGGCCTATATGCTAAAGTATCAGTACAGCCTACAGGGGCATAGCTAGGTGTGTGCGCGTACGCTAAAACGTCCACATCGTTTTGTCAACAAAAAATAAAATAAAAAAATAATAAAGAGAGAGAGAGGGGGGGGAAGAGAGAGAGAGAGAGAGAGAGAGAGAGAGAGAGAGAGAGAGAGAGAGAGAGAGAGAGAGAGAGGAGGCATGTAGTAGTCCAGAGTGTCGAAAACTCAAGTCTAAAATGTGTAAAATCCACCAGCTTAAGCTTAAGCGGCCCCCTAAACCCCCTGCCGAAATTAGGAGTACACATCATTAAAGGTCTAACTACGCCTCTGGCCTTCAGGTTCATAACCCTTAGAAATTCCCTCAAATCCCTTTTTTTTTTACTCCCGGTAACTTTGTTGGGGGCATGTCCCCGGACCCCCAGGCAAGCTTGCATCTTCTCCCACTCAGGTTTTATACCCGCAACGCAAAACCTCAAGGATTCTCAGTATCTGCAGGTTGGCAGCACTGCTAGATAAAAGATTAACCCCGACAAAGATGTGAATGACAACCATGCTTAAATCTGAGCCAAATAGCAACAGCAGCACATTTCACAAATGCACGGTCTTCCATTCAATGCCAGCTTTATTGATGTATTATTGCTAAACAAGTTCCTCACGACACACGTGACGTCTGTATTTGCACCCAGAGAAGCCTACGGTTAGAACTAGAATAGGATTTACACTAATGGTGAATTTTCAGTATTTTATTGGTTTTTATTTTGTTCTGATGGTTCCTATGTAGAGAATGGCTAAAGGTTCAGCTGATCTCAACAGCCAAGTGTTCCGTACCCCAGCGGCTACCAAAGATAACTAGGATGAGAAGACTGCTGAGTTTGTCTGGTGCAATCTGCCATTCAAGGTTGTGGAGCATCCCTGGTTCAATGTTCTACGACCTGGCGTACAAGCCACGTACCAGAGATGCCATCAGCGACAAATAGCTAGGTTTTAGCTGGTTATAGCCAGTTTTAGCCGGCTTTAGCCACCGTCACGGCTAAAATAGGTTTTAGCCGCCTAAAACCCTACCAACAAAAACACAAAAGAAAGGAATCAGACTATGCAAATCTAAGGTTTTAGCTGGTTATAGCCAGTTTTAGTCGGCTTCAGCCACCGTCACGGCTAAAACAGGTTTTAGCCACCTAAAACCTTACCAGAAAAAATAGAAAAGAAAGGGAATCGGACTATGCAAATTTAAGGCTTTAACTGGTTATAGCAAGTTTTAGCCGGCTTCAGCCACCATCACGGCTAAAACAGGTTTTAGCCGCCTAAAACCGTACCAAAAAAAATATAAAGGAAAGGGAATCGGACTATGCACATCTAAGGCTTATCATCCACCATTGAAAACAAAGGGAATTCAACAAATTATAAACAATGTTGTTCATTCTCAGTTTTATTTTTGTTGCGCCTGTTCATCCTTTGCTGAAGCTAACCACTCCAAGGTAGAGTTTGACAGTTTCAATTCTGCAGGTGGAGGATTCTCAAAGATCCTGCTCAAGGCAGCACTCAAAATGCACACAAGCTTAGCAGACAGGGCTGAGTGTTGTAGGAGTAATTCAGTACGGAGGTGGCACACAGCTCAGTGGACGTCCTAGTGTACGAGGACTACTCAACATCCCTTATTTAAATCACAACAGGATATCACCAACTGATGAGTAGTTCCAGAAAAGCCCACTAGGTGGCAATGAGGACAGTAGAACAACCACAAATCTCCCTGATTCTTTCATTTTGCGCTCAAAGCATTTCATTCGTCTCGCGTTTGTATAGAATTTGCTAAGTTGTCCGAAAGCCCAGTTTTTCACAAACTTTTATTGTATCATCATAAAAGAGCCAGCGCTTAGATTTTCCTTCCCCCCCCCCCTTTTCAAATATAGCTATGTAGTATACAACACTCATCATTAATAAGTCTTACTTTTAGCCTCGGGCATGGACCTCAGAGGGGCGCAGTACTGACTTTTGAGGGGCACAGTTTTATACCAAAACGCGGGAGCGGTGGAGAAGGGGTGGGGGGGGGGTGAAGTAGTTGGCCTTGGCTAGGGCACAAAATAATCTGGCACTGGCCCTGAGTGTAGCATATATGTAGTACACAAACACACTCTGCTTCGCAATTGCGGCAATACCAGTGTGGAGAAAGGCCAGCGACATCTTGAGGGAGATGGGACAGTCACACTGGGTTAGTAATATACTCACACCGTGCACCGCACACTCAAGGAATCTAGGCAATAAGCGCTTCCGCGCAACTCAGGCAATAAAACAACATTGTACAAACGACACGGTCATGGGTGTGACTGACACCATGAATTGGGTGAATTTGGTGTTTGTTTTGTTTTACATCACCATACATTGGACGTGTATTAGTTAATACACATAATCAATAACTTTGAACTAGCAAGTCTACAGCACAGCAAAGGTTCGGTTGTATATATATATATCATACAAAATATATAGTCATATACATAATATATATCATATATATATATCTATATACACAACCTTGAAAGACAAATATAGCTTGTACCCAACACCTTAATTCTTGGTGCTCATTATAAACGCGGAACCATGAACCCTTTTATATCTTTATACGCGCATAGTTTCTTGTCTTGGTCTTGAAATTCGCAACACTTGTGTTGCAAATGTAACGATGATGGCATATTGAAATATACACTACAGCACAGTCAAAGATAGCTCCTTCCAAAATTGTACATAGAATTCTAATGTCTGTAACAAGTTGTCATCCGGTAAGCGGGACGGAGCCCGTGACATTTCCAAAAGAAGCCCAAGATAACATGCATGACTTTGTGTACAAGACTTGTGTGGCATCACATCATAAATACTTACACACATACTTTATCGTGGAAAGCATTTATTCAACTTTTAAATAGAGCATAAAACTCGGAACAAAACTGGAGCTTATGTTGTCCCTGTTTGTGGCACAATCAAGGAATAATAATAATAATAATAATAATAATAACAATAATAATTATAATAACACAGTGATACCTGTCTTCAGCAACTCTAGTGATAGGCGAACCCCGACCATATGCGAACAATTTTTCAATGAGCAAACTGTTTTTGTCTCATTTGACGGTCTCCTCCGATGATAGGACACCTGTTATGTCAGGACACTATTGGCCAAGGTGTAGAGCAGTTAAATGAATACAAGTATATTAAAACCTCTCTAAATCGACCGACCATGGGACCGACTTTAAATGGTACATTTATCATTTAGGGAGGTGGATGGTTTAGGGAGTTATTTTTATCGTTACAATAGAATTGTGTGGGCGATCGCTTGGGACCCAAATAAAGCAATTGATATAGGGGAGTGGTCGATCTGTGGAGATGAACGCTTAGAGAGGTTTTACTCTACTAGATAAAGCTTTGAACATTCCTAATGATACTCAACAAAATCTTTATTTTCAAATACAAATCTCAGCTGCATTTGCTTGATTTCATCTTAGTTTCGCTAATCCCCAGACATTCGCACAAAGAAATTTAAACTTATTGTTATTGATTGTGTGGCGGAGTGGTTAGAGTGTCTGACTTTTTTCTAGATCAGACTCCTAATCTGAGGGTTGGCGGTTCGATTCCCCGTGCCCCCAGCTCTGCCAATTTGGATTTCCACCGCTGTGTATAACTTACAGTGTCATCAAAGGCCGGTTGCTCTCATACCATGTCTATGTGGTGTGGGTGGTTAAAAATCCCTTGGGTCGGTAAAAGTGTAGGCTCGGGCTTTTTATCGACCAGCAGTGGAATGAGGAAGACCAGTCATCTATGACTGAAATTTCCCCTGCTTAAACAACTAATGGACCAAAAAAAACTTGAAAAGCAGCCAAATAATGGTGGTAGTTGGGCACCTGTTGCAAGATTTCCACTCACTAATATAATATACACCCTTGGTGGTGGAAGATGGCACGTAAGATATAACATTGTCATAGATTCACCTTTGAACCCCACTCCACTGTGTGGTGTTAAAATGGCTCATCAAATCACGGAATCTAGTTGGTAAAAGCTGTTATTTAATACAATGAGTTTCACGTTAAATGCTATTTCCATGGTCATTACCTTTGGGCAATGCCAGTATGCAACGATTTCACATTCAATATCACCACTTCAATGTAGTCAGAATGTATGTCATGCATATCACAGCGTCGTTGTATTTTACTTAAATGAGCAAACACTACGTTAGCCTCGCTTTCGATTATGGGCCAATAAGGTCCAGCGGGGCCCTTCTAATCACATTAAGGGCACTGGCGTTCCAAACAGATTTTCTCGCCGCATACACCATGGCCAGTCATTAACCGCTGAAGGTTTCAATGCGACACAATCCCATAAAAGCATTCAATTTTCTAAAAACAAACCGCTTATCTAGATTCCCACATACCTAACTCAGACACAGCGCACTTGTGAAATATTTTGGTGTTCCGGTGGTATTTTTAATCCTCTGCTAAAAACAAATTGGATTTTTTTTTAAATCCTATGCCCAGAATTTCAGTGTACACACCAACATTAGTTGTCGATGTTCTCACTTCAAAGTTAATCACTTCAAATAAAAGTGATTTCACACTAAAATAAAGTAGATTATAATGAGCAATCTCACATATTTATCTAATACTTGAAAGACGAAACCAAAGCACCTCAAAACCATAGGATTACGCAACTTCAATTACTGGCATGAAAGTTGCCTCCATAACAAAACAAAACTACAAAAAAGCACCAACAATAAAAAGCACAAATTTCACTTCTTGTAAATTGTCTGAGATTCTCCGACAGTGCTAAGCCTGCAAGGGGGTGGGGGTGGGGGTGGGGGGTGTTGTCCCCTCATGGGGGAAATGATAGGACATTAAATCTTGTCATTAGGTATGTAGCTGGATGAGAGTTGGCCATGTACCATAACTGCGCTTACGCATTCCCACATGTTTGAGATCACAATGCACAGCAGGGTGGTTTTTTAAATTATTTTTGGTGGTTTTTTTGTGACCTTTATTTATTAAATGAACAGAAGAGTGAATAAGCTATACATATCTGGGAAACTAAATCAACAGTATCGCAGTATGCCTAATATAGGCATAAAACATCAACCAGTTGTAATTAATTCTTGTGGGATATCACATTTATTAACGGGCTTAACCGTGTCGGTAGTGATATCCGCTGCAAAATGCCCGAAATGGATATATTGATCAAACTTACACCAGACCGGGGACCAGTCCAAAGTCATTTTATCTGGGACTGGTTGGTTGTTGGAGTTTTACGTCCTGGCAATATCTCAGGTCATATCAGGACGGGTACCGACTTGTGACTGCGCACTCATGACAATGTTATAGTGCTGCCCCACTGGGAGACCAGGCCGCGAGCACCATTACCCGATATCCCACTCAGTGTCATTATCCTGACAATGAGCTAACTAGTCCTAGTCCTATCCAAATAATGGTGAGCGTCTGGCTAGGAAGCGACAAGTATCAATTTTATAAGTCAGTGGTTTGCCTCGACAGGGAACCAAACTCCCTATCTGCCACACACGAGGCCACGCGCCCGGTTTGTATCTGCGTCAATCAGCTGATATATCAGCACACTTTACAAATATAATCGGAATTATTGACACGCCACTAGTTATTATAATTTAATCGCAATTGCTGATATCAGTACACATCACAAATGTAATCGGTTTGTCTTGCTTGCTGTTGTTTTACGTCCTAGCAACATCTAAGGCCATATCAGGACGGGGAAATGTAATCAGAATTTCTGACATCAGCATGTTACAAATTAGATAAAAGATTCACCCCGTACTTCCAGTACAGGGATGAAAACCAACCCATTAGAAAAGCTGGCGAAGAATTTCTACATGCTGGGTTAATTAACTGAGCTGGTAAATTCTTAATTTAAGAAGCACAATATATTCTTTATGTACGTCTTCATATTTACCCGTTACTTTTGAGTTGGAAAATATAATAAAACATATACTTTAATGCAATTTAAAAGTGAAATCGACGGTGTTCTCCAGCCACCATCTTGTCTTTTTGCATTCTCTCCCATTTCACCAACTCTGTGTTGATATAAGTAACTATTTGACACTGGTGCCAGGCATTCTACTTCCCGTTCCATACTAAAGCTATTTTCGCCAATATTTAGACTACGTTGTCGTTCACTCCTGTACCGTAAGTATGGGGTGAATCTTTTATCTAGATACAAATGTGATCAGAATTCCTTACATCAGTGGGGCCTACACATTATGAATGTAATCGTAATTCTTGATATCAGTACACATTACAAATGTAATATATTGGGCTGCAAGACACGATCCACCACCAGGGACTGCACCTGACCCTTGGGGCCTTCCGCACCTCACCGGTTCAGAGCATCTACGTCGAAGCCAATGAACCATCACTTAACAACAGGAGAATCAAACTGGCCATGCAATATGTAGTCAAGATAAAAACTAATGCATTGAATCCTGCACACAATTGTCTATTCGAGCAACATGAAGAATCCAGGTATGAAGCCAGGCCGAATTACATCCGGCCACTGAGGCTCCGAATGAAACCTCATTTGGAGGCCTTGGGTGTGGATTTGGACATGGAGGATGCCAAAGTCCCAGAACATCCCCCGTGGTCATTGAGGAAGCCATCGGTTATCCTCCGACTCATGGACCTGAGGAAGTCTGGGACACATCCACTCGAGTACCAAGGACTGCATGCAGAGATTCAAGGCCAGTTTGCAGACCATACACTGATGGTTCGAAAGACCAAAGCCGGGTAGCTGCTGCGGCAGTCTGCCGACGGGAAAAATTTGGCGTACGCTTTCCCGATCAGAGCTCGATTTTCACTGCAGAAGCCCAAGCACTCCTTCTCGCGTTGGGAGTGTATCGAGGTATCCAACCACACTAACTATGTTATATACAGTGATTCGTTCTCTTGCCTCCTGGCTGTTGCTGGACTGAAAACGAATCACCCTATTCTAGCAACGGTCATTTATCAAATGAACCAACTGACAACGGATGGGTATGACATCCACCTGTACTGGGTGCCTGGCCATGCTGGCATACAAGGAAACGAACGAGCTGATCGGGCTGCGAAGAAGGCCCTGAACTGTGATCTTGAACCATGTCTGATCCCTCACTCTGATCTGAAACCACTAATAGCCACCCACATAAAATCCAAATGGCAACATGAGTGGGATGAAAACATTAATAAACTTAAAGAAATTGAACCATCTGTGGGAAAACCACCACAGACTCATGCGGGAGGTCGGCGGGACAAAGTGGTCCTTAGCCACTGCCGTATTGGCCACTCGTGGCTTACACATGCTTTTCTGCTCAAGGGGGAACCTCCCCCTGAATGTATTGGGTGTCAGTCCCCGCTGACACTCAAACACATTTGACTAAGTTGTGTTGATTTTTTGGCCCTGCGCCAACAGTTCTACACCTCAGACAGTATAGTATGCATGACCTTTTTTACTAAGGTAAAACAGGAAAACATTTTAGCCTTTTTGAGGGCAGCTGGACTGTACTGCCTCATATAGTTTACTAAATAGATTCTATCAATCATTAATCAAACTTTTCTTTTTCTATGGGAATTTGTTTCCCTTGACCACAAATATATGATTGTGAGCTTTCTAATTTAATGAGTGTCTATTGGCACATAATTGATTGTCTGCTTTTACATGTAAAAGCGATGGTTTGAACAAAAAACAAACATTTCTCGCCGTGAATATGGCCTATGCTGCCGACACGGCGTAAAGCAACCACCAATCAATCAATCAATCATTACAAATGTAATTGTAATTTCTGATATCAGTACAGATTACAAATGTAATTGTAATTGCTGATATCAGTACACATTACAAATGTAATTGTAATTGCTGATATTCCAGACGTGCAGTAGGTGGGAGTTACAGAGTAGAGCAGGTTGTACAAGTTTCTTACTAGAATGAGGGCTACCCTGCATTTAATACAGGCTGTGATCACAAGTTCACACCACATTGGGGACTTGCATTCTGAGGTCCTATGGTGGTGTTTTTTGTTGTGTTTTTTTGTTTGGGGGGGGGGGGGGGTTGTCAAAAGACCTTTGATTGTTAAGATTACTGAGTATATAAATAATACTACTACCCCTTCACACACACACACACACATTTTATATATATACACATACACAGATGGAGAAGGGGTAGTAACATTTCTCCATATGTGTATGTGTGTGTGTATGTATGTATATTATAACACATATATATATATCGCACACACATACACAGATGGAGAAGGGGTAGTAACACCTTCTCCATATGTGTATGTGTGTGTGTATGTATATATATATACACACATATATATACACACACACACACAGATGGAGAAGGGGTAGTAAAACCTTCTCCATATGTGTATGTGTGTGTATGTATATATATATACACACATATATATATATACACACACACACACAGATGGAGAAGGGGTAGTAACACCTTCTCCATATGTGTATGTGTATATATCTACCTTCTCCATTTGTGTATGTGTGTGTGTATGTATATATATATATACACACATACATACATACACACACACATGGAGAAAGGGCATTCGAGCAATGTTCTAACACTGCTTGTGTCCTGTTATCGGAGGGACAGTAAAATGAGATAAAAGCAGCGCGTCCACTAAACAATTGTTCACATATGGCAGGAGTTTGCCAATCACGAGGGTAGCTGAAAGGAGACACTACACATATATATATATACTACATATATGCATAACACACATATATATATACATATATTGTTACTAAATATACATAGTACACACATTATATATATATATATATATATATATAATATACATACTACACACATTATATATATATATATATAATGTGTGTACTATATATATATATATATATATATATAATACATATATGTACTACATACATGTATACCACATATATACATATATGTATACTACATAGTACACATATATACTACATATATAGTATGTGTCGCATAACATATTATGCGAGTATAAAAATATGAAAGGGCATTACATGTGCATTACAGTTATACGCTGTGGAACACCGGTGGCACCACCTTCGGCCCACCTCACCTCCACCGCTGTTGACCAGTCAGTCGCACCTATAATATATATATATATATCAGTATACTCAAGTGGAAGAGCAGTATGGTGGGCGCTATACATGCACAGGCCAGTGGTGGTGGCCAACGCAAACATTGATGTGCGCTGGTAGTACAGTCTTTACCCACTACATAGAATGCCTATGGAGAAATGAGATAGATAAAGGATTATGGAAGTTAGATTGTCGATCGGTTAAATTCCTATTATGTTAATCAACAAATATTTTATGTTATTTTTTTGGGGGGGTTGCGTTTTCTTAAGGCTCTTTAATTTGATTTTGAGAATTGATGAATTAATGTCATGGTCTTTTGAATTTGATTAAGAATTGATGAATTGATATGCTCTTTTCATTTGTAGGTGGTTCTCTTTCATTAGGAGTTGTTGAATTGGACTGTGATGACACATTAACATACTAAAGGTTTGTGAATTTAATGACTTTTCTAAATGTCCGTGCTAACTCTTTGCTCTTTTTTTTATATTAAATTTGTTTTTCATATATAAATAAACAAATCAACCAATAAACAGATATTATACATCACTCAGCAAAAATACTTGTTATTACTGTAGTAACATTTGTCACCCTTTCCTTTGTTAGTAATATATTACTTTCATTCTAATACTACACAGATTTTAATATTTCAATGCGTTAAAAAGGAAATGGAAGTAGAAAAAAGCTCAACTAACGGACTACAAAAGAACTCAAATGTAGCTTTTAACATTTCACTGCGTTAAATTAAAAAAGGACATAGAAGTAGAAAAAAGCTCAACTAACGGACTACAAAAGAACTCAAATGTAGCTTTTAATATTTCACTGCGTTAAAAAGGACATAGAAGTAGAAAAACTAACAGACTACAAAAGAAGTAAAATGTAGCTTTTAACCTGTTTAAGCTTGGTGTCACTTACGCACCCCAAATACAGCAGACACCATTAACTCCTCCACCTCCCCCCCCCCCCCCACAGCACGCTGACAATGTTGTAACAACTCAAGTGTAACTAACTCATCCCCTGTTTAGAAACAGATGCCTTCAGCCGTAATGTTTACACTTGGTTCAAGTATAGCGGCCTATAGGATTTCACGCTCACCATTGTTTCCGGTAACGCGTCATTACTATGCTGAAAAAGCAACGGAACCAACATTTTGTTTCCATTAAACATTCGGTTCCCACCACCTGCTTCACAAAACCCAAACAAAAATCAAAACCGATGGGTTCGCATAAGCACTGGGCACCAACCCAAAATAGGTTTCCCATCTAATTTGAAATTCTATAGGTTGGTATAGAATATTTATATATTTATATATATACCAGCACAGAAAGACAAAGTCGTAATTAACTTGGCAATAAGCACTGCAAACAGGTACCATCATCACTGCACGCACATCTTGGTTCCATTTGCTTCACCAGGCAGTTTTAGAATATTTCTTAGAAAATTATATTATTAGAACAGATCATTTTAAAATGTAATCATCCACTTTTAACGAAAGAGGGAGAGACAATATATTTGTCTGTCTGTTAGTGTGTGTGTGTGTGAGTGAGTGAGTGAGTGAGTGAGTGAGTGAGTGAGTGAGTGAGTGAGTGAGTGAGTGAGTGAGTGAGTGAGTAGGGAAATTTAGTCATATTTAGTCCTTTTTTTTAAACTTTATTTTTGTATGTCATACAATTTTGCACCCGCCATCGTGACGAGGAAATAAAGCCTTCATTTTATTTCGTCGGGGTTG
>CM059198.1:79258149-79341861 GCA_030323885.1 Branchipolynoe longqiensis
TACTTTATGGGGCGTTTACGCTGGAAACTAGAACACGTTCATACAAGTTTCACATTCCGCGCTTCGCGCTGCAAAACCCGATGAAAGCTTACAAGTTCTGAAACTGGTCTTTGGGCCAAATATAAAAATAAAATTGGTGATCGTCCTTTTGAAATAAAAATCAGGGACTGGCGGGCGGCTCCTATTTAAAAAATAATAATTTCGGAGACGCTACCAGACCGTTCTGGAAGGTCATGGGATTCTAACTCCTGGGTTTGAACCCTGTCTGAGTCAAACCAATGACATACAAGTTGCTACGAAAGTTGAATTGCAGCTAGCCCGACACATTTTTGAGTTTTAAAAAGAATAACAAATAAACAAGAATCAGGGGCGGGCGGAGACTTTCACCAATTTTCTTTTTATTTGAGCGAAGCTAGATTTGATCCTACAAACTGATACACTGGTGCACTCTTGAAGCATTTATTGCAGTTTGCTGCTCCTTGTCACGTGACTATGCGTGGAAATGAGTCAACGGAGTCATATGTCCAGAATGTCTGTGTGCATACCGAGTAGCCTATGTGGCGGCAGCGGGTTTCCTCTAAAGAAATGTGTCAGAATGACCCTATGTTTGACGTCCAATAGCCGATGATGAAAATCAATGTGCTCTAGAGGCGTCATTAAATAAAACAAACCTTCCTTTGTGTGTATACCAAAGTTACTTGCATGTTTTCACTTCAAACGTCTCCAAAGTTAACTTTCAAATCAGCGCTACTTCAAACTACGAGAAAGTAGATCATAGTGATCAACTTAATATATTGATCTAAGAAAAATAGCAGACGGTTAGGACCATTGGATTATGTAACTTTAAGTGGATAGTTATTTTGAGTTTGAGCCCACTCCACCCTTTTTTCCAACGTTCAATACTGGTTTCTCGTCGTAATAGTAATGTGGCACTGAGGGGTTCGAATCCTGGTTGAGTCAAACCAATACCTTAACAAGTTGATACCAGGATAAGGCATGGAACAGTGGAATGAGGGAGACCCGATTGTCTGTGATTGAAATGTCTCCTGCTTAATCAATAACTACAACTAATGTACCCAAAACAAATAGTGAGTGTAGGCCTCGCATTGTGTTAGACATGCAGGTGTTTAGTGCGGTTGTGAGTGGTATAGCTCCCTCTCCCCGGAGACTGTCAGTCAGGTGACAGAATGCCTGAAGGTTGGTGACCAGACCTGCACCCATGAGTGCCACCTGTGTGAAGCGCCACCTATACGGTGGTTACTGGCACTTAATGCACCGACCACCTTTAACCTCAAACTACCACACTGACCCGGTCCCTAGATCAACAGCACTACACGCTACATACGCACTCCTCCATATCAAATTAAAGCTCTTGATGAGATTGATCCAACCATGTATGTCCAACCCTGTACATACAAACTCCTGCATATCAAATTAAAGCTATTGGTGAGATTGATCCAACCATGTATGTCCAATCATGTACATATGAACTCCTGCATATCAAATTAAAGCTCTTGATGAGATTGATCCAAGCATGTATGTCCAACCATGTATATACAAACTCCTGCATATCAAGTTAAAGCTCTTGGTGAGATTGATCCAACCATGTATGTCCAACCATGTAGATACAAACTCCTGCATATCAAATTAAAGCTCTTGGTGAGATTGATAAAGCCATGTATGTCCAACCATGTACATACAAACTCCTGCATATCAAATTAAAGCTCTTGATGAGATTGATCCAACCATGGATGTCCAACCATGTACATACGAACTCCTGCATATCAAATTAAAGCTCTTGATGAGATTGATCCAACCATGTATGTCCAACCATGTATATACAAACTCCTGCATATCAAATTAAAGCTCTTGATGAGATTGATCCTACCACGTGTGTCCAACCATGTACATACAAACTCCTGCATATCAAATTAAAGCTATTGATGAGATTGATCCAACCAGGTATGTCCAACCATGTACATACAAACTCCTGCATATCAAATTAAAGCTATTGGTGAGATTGATCCAACCATGTATGTCCAACCATGTACATACAAACTCCTGCATATCAAATTAAAGCTCTTGATGAGATTGATCCAAACAGGTATGTCCAACCATGTACATACAAACTCCTGCATATCAAATTAAAGCTCTTGATGAGATTGATCCAACCATGTGTGTCCAAGCATGTACATACAAACTCCTGCATATCAAATTAAAGCTCTTGATGAGATTGATCCAACCATGTGTGTCCAACCATGTACATACAAACTCCTGCATATCAAATTAAAGCTATTGATGAGATTGGTCCAACCATGTGTGTCCAACCATGTACATACAAACTCCTGCATATCAAATTAAAGCTCTTGATGAGATTGATCCAACCATGGATGTCCAACCATGTACATAAGAACTCCTGCATATCAACTTAACGCTCTTGATGAGATTGATCCAACCATGTATGTCGTAATGGTGTCTGGTGGAATTTTCATGTTTAAAAAAATAGTTTTTCGTAGAAATGTGGGTCGAACAGTTCCTTTTTCTGAAGCAGGTACCAGGTGAAACCGGCTGTGAGGTCACACCCACTGTCTAATTTAGTCTCTACCTGTGTGTGGTGGGGGGAGGGGGGGGGGGGGGGCAAGGTCCGACCAACGCCCTAAAAATGGGCGATTTGTCAAATTCCATGAACTGGTTTGGTTAAATTAAATACTGTCGTGGCGGTGATGAAAATGGTAAATATTGTGCCTCTAGCCCACACCTCTTGGCTTCCAGGCTAGTGTGCTAAATGTTACACCACCTAGACTCCCTGATGCAATCACCATATCCACACCTACCTGTCTATGTGGGTACATGCCTGAGAGGTCAGTGCAGACTATACTACACTCGTCCCCCTGGAATTGAAAGCCTTTTAAATGGTCATTTAATGCTTACAATTACATACATACATGCAGTGCACTAACATGCATAGACAGGGTAGGTTCGACAACCATACAGTGCATAGATTGTACAGGATCATGGTCATGGCAACCAGTGTCATGGGGGGTGATTAAAATGGGAAATACTCTGCCTAGACCAGGACTCGAACCCACAGCTCTTTGCATTCCGGGCCAGTGTGCTAACAATTACACCACATAGGCTCCCTTATATCACCATACTACCCACGCCTACCTGTCTATGCGGCTCCTTGCCTGAGAGATCAGTGCAGACTACTGCACTCGTCCCCCTCGGATTGAAAGCCTTTTAAGTAGTTTATGTCCAAAAGCCGTTTTAATGCTTATAATTACATATATCTGTGTCGCTTGTATATATATATATATATATATATATATATATATATATATATATATATACAATATATATATATACAAGCGACGCATTTGGGTCATTCTCCGAAACTGAACCACATTCTTGGTTTCCATGTTACATTGTTAATGATTTTGCATTCTGTTTTTGTAACTTTCTTTCTGGTAAGACACAATTCTTTTGTAATCAATAACAATCTATGGTTGATGTTACACGGTTAATTTCAACAGTTCTCTCAATTTGTATGAGATCAAAATCAAAATGTGAAATTAAAGAAAATAATTCTGACATCTGAACAACATATTATAAGCCTTCACACGGGTATTGATTCTGCTATTATTTGGTATATTCACACTTTTGTTTTCCGTGCCACAAAAGTGGTACACAGTTTCTGAGAATGACTCATTTGCATATATATATATAATTGATTATGCAACTATAAGTACATCGGTAGCTGTTGCCCTCCCGTGGCCTGTCAGGTTATGTCCATCGCGGACATATTACGACTTAGAGAACTATGACAGCCTATCAAGTAAAACTCAAACCTTGTTTATATACACAGCTTCTGAGTCCGTCCACGTCTAGTTTGGTATTTCACCGCCCCCCCCACCCCCACCCCCACCCCCACCCCCACCCCCACCCCCAACAACATGAGCGTAACGAAACATGGGCCACTTCAGCACCAAATCTCACTCACTTCGATTGCACTTGGAAACCTCAAACAATTTGTTTGTTGGGGTTTTATGTCCTAGCAACATCTGTGGTCATATCTGGACGGGTACTAACTTGTGAGAGTGCTCCACCGGGAGATCAAACCACCAGCACCGTGACCCGAAATCCCATTCAGTCACATTATCCTAACACTGAGGCGACCAGTCCTTGCCCTCTCCTAGTAATGCAGAGTGCACAGTGGTTGCGGCAATTATCAATTTTGTGAGTCATCGGTTTGACCTCGGCCCAGGATCGAACTCCCTGCATTCCGCATGGGAAGCCTGCACTCTACTGGCTGGACCACCGCCTCCGGTAAAACATCAAGCACTTGCACTAGGAACCGTCAGTCCAAACCAACAAAGCAAATAATGTTCAGAGTAAATAAACATAAATAAAAGTATTACAAAAACAGAAGGATAAATAAAGATGGAAGTAAACACACAATTCGGCAGTGGTTTGTGAGAGTCGCTATCTGCCTAGTCTGCATTATTATTATTATTATTATTATTAGGCAGCTTAGCGAGATGTAATACTACCGGGTTCTTTCTAGAATCAGTCTCCATGTGAATACTCTGAATGTAATACTATCAGACGAGCGGGTTCCTTCTAGAATCAGTCTCCCTGTGAATACTCTGAATGTAATACTATCAGACAAGCGGGTTCCTTCTAGAATCAGTCTCCATGTGAATACTCTGAATGTAACACTGTCAGATGAGCGGGTTCCTTCTAGAATCAGTCTCCATGTGAATACTCTGAATGTAATACTATCAGACGAGCGGGTTCCTTCTAGAATCAGTCTCCCTGTGAATACTCTGAATGTAATACTATCAGACAAGCGGGTTCCTTCTAGAATCAGTCTCCATGTGAATACTCTGAATGTAATACTGTCAGACGAGCGGGTTCCTTCTAGAATCAGTCTCCCTGTGAATGCTGTGAAGAGCTCTGACGTCAGAGTTGTTGTGAACGGCCGGTCACCAGTGTGTGGCTGACGCACTTTGTTCTACAAGGATGACGTCATGCACCAGCTCTGTATCCGGCAACAAAATACTCCGCCTTTCTCTGGTTCTCTCTCTTTTTCTCTCTCTCTCTGTCTCTCTCCGGTCATGTCCGTGTCTTTCTCTCTGTCTTCCTCTCACGTTCTCTGTCTCTCTTGGTCTCTCTCCATATATATATATATATATATTATATATATTATATATATCTGTCCATGAAGTTATGTTTCATACATAGCTGATTCCTGCCGTAAAATATCGTTGTATCTCACACTAACCTCTGCACTATCCAGCATCTTCATTATCTCATTGTATGCATAGCACGTACCTTCTAGTTTAACTTGGTAATATTTGATAAACTGTTAAATTGCATAGATATACATTTGTCAGTTAGCCATTGTTAGTTTGTAACGATTTATCCAGGCGTACAGACACATGAATGCCTACAAAATCCACTAAATAAAATTGAGAAAAAATGTAAGCACTAAACTAAGCCTCTGTTCGGAGAACAAGCACCGTGGTCGGTCTCGCTCCACACAATCGCCAAGCCGAGCCTCCCTTTGGACCACGTATTCATCAAGCTTCAAAGACCATACCGGTGCCTGGAGAGTGTGATAGAGGCAGTCGGCTCATCGGGTGGGAAGCTTGGTTGGCTGCGAGCGATTGTACTCCACTCGCCAATCCGATATTCCACTTCGACGTATTTATTTACAAACTGCATTTGCAATGCTGCCAAGACTAAAGGCCCTGTCACACTACGACGTTTCCGCCGGCGCGCCGGCAACGCGCAAAATATTTGCAACCCGTCGAGAAACGTCAAACTTTTCGGTGGTTTGGGAGAAAGTTTGACGGGTGGTAGCGTGTTAGTGGCGAGTTTTTGGCGCGCGGCCAACGGGGTTCGGCGTTCCCGGCGCGTTGGCAGGACGTGGACGCACGTTACCAGCGTGTTGCCAGCCCGCTCGAACCACTTTGAGCAACGTCCATCAACGCTGGGGATTTTGCCCCAAAGTGCGTTGGACGTGTTGCTGGCGCGTCTGCCGCGCGCCTAACGTTACCCGGCGTTCTGCGAACCTTTAATGACGTGCTACCCCTACGCCTTCGGCGCGCCGGCGGTGCGCCGACAACGCGTGGATAACACGCTGATGGCGCGCTAGGAACCCGCTGGCGGGACGTTGACACTCCCCAGTGATCTAACACGTTGGCGCGCGTCGGCGCGCGTCAAAAGTTTTGTGCAAGCACAAAACGATCGGCGCGCCCCGACGCGCGCCGAAGCGCTCCGACGTGTCCATTCACACGTTGCTATCCCTCAACGTGTACCGACGCGCCGGTAACGCGCCGGTAACGTACCGGACGTGTACCGACGTTTTGCCCAAAAATGCAACAAGTTGCCACGCGTCGAAGCGCATTGGTGGGAAACGTCGTAGTGTGACAGGGCCTTAAGCCTCTGGGTGGAGACTGTATTGGAAGCCACTGCCTACCAGGAGAGTTGAGTTGACTGCTGTGATTAAACGCCACCTACTCGCCAAGCCTAGGCTCAGCAGTGTAACAACGTTATAAAGCTGCAGACCAGACCTTGGCTTGGAGAGTGTATTAGAAGCAGGCTGCTCATTGAGGAGCAAGTTGACTGGCCACCGCAATTGCGCTCTACTCATTCTCTATGCCGAGACTTCGCTGGGACGTGCAGTTATAAAGCTGCAGAGACCAGACTCAGGCTGGAGAGTACGAGAAGCCATTGCCCACTGGAAGAGTTGGCTTAGCTGTTGCGATTGCTCTCCACACTCTCCAAGCCGAGGCTCCGTCGTGATGCGCAGCTATAAAGCTGCAGATACCAAGGCCCGGCTTGGAGAGTGTACTGGAAGCCACTGCCCACCTGGAGAGCTGATTTGCTGTTATGATTGTGCTCCACTCATTCGGCAAGCCAGAAATTTGTCGCGACATGCAATTATGAAGCTGCAGAGACCAGACCTCGGGCTGGAGAGTGTACGAGATGCCGGTTGCTCAACAAGCGGGCAGTTGGTTGGCTGCTGCGATTGTGCTCCACTCCAAGCCGAGGCCTCACCGCGACGTACCGTTATAAAGCTGCAGACAGCAAACCTCGGCTTGGACAGTACCAAACGCTGGCTGCTCACCGAGCAGAGACTTGGTTGGCTGCTGGTATTGCGCGTGCGCCTTTATAGATTGTTTACAAGGCACCCCCCCCCCCCCTCACACACACACCTCCTGCTCCAACCGCCCGCCTTTCGCTCACGATCCTATCTAGTGCCGACATAAATAAAACAAAACTGTCAGGTCGTAAATAAATCACGCGGAACTCGGGGCGGATGGGTGGGTGGGTGGGTGGGGGAGCGGCATGGGGGTATGAGGTATGGGGGGTAGGAGGCATGGGGGGGTATGGGGGAGCAGGGAGGGGGGCTCCCCGGATCTTCCCATCAACGGCCGGCCGGGTGCCTGGCGGTTGTTGGCAAAGAGGTGAAAGTACATGTGCAGCGGCCGGGAATGCCAAAACACCGCTCAGTTAGGGGGGAAGGGGGGGGGGGGCTGGGGGATAGATCACCTGTGTACTGCATACACTCTGGTTGGCTGGTTGGTTGTTGGAGTTTTACATCCTGGAAACAGCTACGGTCATATTAGGACTGGTACAAACTTGTGACAGTGCACATCAGTTCATGGCGACTTTATGGTTTTGCCCCACAAGAATACCAGGCCGCAGGCACCACAACCTGATCTAATTGAGCTAAGCATTCCTTGCCCTCTCCTAGTAAATACCGACTGCCAGGCTCGACAAGTATGACTTGTGTACGTCATTGTTTGACTAGTGTGAGATTTAAAACTTCCGACCTTTCACAGACGTAGCAGTGACAAGTATGACTTGTGTACGTCATTGTTTGACTAATGTGAGATTTAAAACTTCCGACCTTTCACAGACGTAGCAGTGACAAGTATGACTTGTGTATGTCATTGTTTGACTAATGTGAGATTTAAAACTTCCGACCTTGCACAGACGTAGCAGTGACAAGTATGACTTGTGTATGTCATTGTTTGACTAATGTGAGATTTAAAACTTCCCACCTTGCACAGACGTAGCAGTGACAAGTAGGACTTGTGTATGTCATTGTTTGACTAATGTGAGATTTAAAACTTCCCACCTTGCACAGACGTAGCAGTGACAAGTATGACTTGTGTATGTCATTGTTTGACTAATGTGAGATTTAAAACTTCCCACCTTGCACAGACGTAGCAGTGACAAGTATGACTTGTGTATGTCATTGTTTGACTAATGTGAGATTTAAAACTTCCCACCTTGCACAGACGTAGCAGTGACAAGTAGGACTTGTGTATGTCATTGTTTGACTAATGGGAGATTTAAAACTTCCCACCTTGCACAGACGTAGCAGCTCGAACAGATTTGGCCACCGCGTCCGGTCATGATGGGGAGAGAGTGTATTGGATAGTTAATCTTGCAGTATATTCACCCACGAAGAGCAGTCTCTAGTGCGTCCTTCAGTGTGACAGTTCTGGTCTGCCCAATGTCAGATACTAGAACGGCTTGACGCTGTACACTGTAGACTGTCGGTTATTTGGTTGTTGGAGTTTTACGTCCTGGCAACATCTATGGTTATATCAGGGTACCAACTTGTCACAGTGTGCACTCATTGCTAATTTATAGTGCTGCCCCACTGGGAGATCATACCACTGGCACCATGACCTGATATCCCACTCAATCTCATTATCCTGACACTAAGCCAACCAGACCTTGCCCTATCCTAGTGATGCAGAGCGCCTGGCTAGGAAGAGATTAACATATTTTTGTATGTCGTTGGTTTGAATCAAACAGGGTTCGAACCTGTGGGCTCGAATCCCATGATTTCCCCAAACGGGAGACGGAGGCTCAATTCATTGAGCCATTCCGTCTGGTCAGGTAGCTGGTACCTGAACCAGACGGGATGGCCGAATGAGTTAGAGCATCCGTCTCCCGTGTTGGTAGAATGTGGGTTCGAACCCTGGTCGAGTCAACCAATGACTTAACAATGATACTTGTTGCTTCCTAGTCAGGCACTTGGCATTATTAGGATAGGGCAAGGAGCAGTGGAATAAGGAGACCAATCGTTCGCAATTGAAATTTCCCCTGTTTAATCAACTAATGAACAACAACAAAAGAAGAAAAGAAAAGTATTCACAGGTATTTATACGTATATATCTAGGCATATATACTAATTACTATATATAAGTATATGTGTATGTACATGTGTATATATCTAGGTGTATATACTATATATATATGGACAGCGCTCTCGCACAATGGGAGGAGAAGGAAAGCCCAACACCAGATGAGGAATGGGCAGCGTTGCAGCAGGTTGTATACAACACAGCTAAAACTTATCTCGGCAAGCCAGACAGAAAACATCAGGACTGGTTCGACCCCAACAATCAGGAGCTACAGAATCTTATGAGCAGAAGAGACCAAGCCCACCAGAGAGTGTTGCAGACCAGGAACACTAGATCCACCACTGCAGCATACAAAGATGCCTGCAGATTGCTACAAAAATGCACCCGTGCATTGAAGTCAGACTGGTGGGAAATGAAGGCAGAGGAGCTGCAGAGAGCTGCAGACAGAAACAACATGAAGGGCTTCTACAGCGGACTGAAGGAAGTGTGGGGACCCGTGAAGAAGGGAGCTGTTCACCTGAAATCAACAGATGGAACGGAGACCTTTTCCGACAGCAAGAGAGTTGTGGCAAGATGGAGCGAACACTTCCAGAAGCTACTCAACGTCCCTGGTGACATAGATCACGAAGCTCTGAACAACATCCAGCAGCGCATTACCAAAACATGCCTCGATGAGATTCCAACCATGGATGAGATGGCTAGAGCAATCGCCAGCCTGAAAGATGGCAAAGCACCTGGGGGTGATGGAATTCCTGCCGAGGTATGGAAGCATGGAGGAGACAATCTGCTCAAAAGACTGCACCAACTAATCACCAATGCCTGGGAGGAGGGTTCTGTACCCCAAGCATGGAAGGATGCCAGCATTGTAACCATCTACAAGAAAGGTGATCGAACAGACTGTGGGAACTATAGAGGAATCTCTCTTCTTTCCATAGCAGGGAAGATCTTCGCCAGGATCCTACTCAACAGACTATCTATTCACATAACACCTGGTGTAGTTCCAGAGTCACAGTGTGGCTTCAGAGGTAACCGGAGCACTGTGGATATGATATTTTGTCTCCGACAGCTACAAGAAAAGTGCATTGAGCAGGACCGACCACTGTACATGGTATTTGTCGATTTCACTAAGGCATTTGATACAGTCGGGAGGACCGGGCTATGGCAGCTACTGAGGAAGTACGGATGCCCAGAGAAGTTCACAACTATGATCGAGGCTCTACATACAGGAATGATGGCGAACGTTAGTGCTGGAGGGGAAGTCTCGGAATCGTTTGCGGTTACCAATGGGGTCAAGCAAGGTTGTGTACTGGCCCCCACGCTCTTCTCCATCTTCCTATCAGCAATGCTAGACGAGGCTTTCCGAGACATGGGGGATGGCATCTATATACAGTCCAGACAGAGCGCTGACCTATTCAATGTCGCACACTTCAGAGCGAAGACCAAGACTACTCAGATACTGGTGAGAGAGCTACTATTCGCAGATGACAGTGCGCTGGTTGCCCACTCTGCTGAAGAGACCCAGAAAATAGTGGACGCTTTCTCCGATGCATCAAAGAAGTTTGGCCTGAAAATTAACATCAAGAAGACAGAGGTGCTGTACCAACCCAACTCTATGAGAACCCGAGAGGAGGAGATCATGGTTGACGGAAACAAGCTGAACTCTGTTCCGGAATTCACCTATCTCGGATGCACAATATCAAGTGATGGACGCATTGATGCTGAGATACAGAGGAGGATGGCCAAGGCTAGCGCATCTTTCGGCCGACTACGCCAGAGACTCTGGAACAACCACCATGTGTCCATTCGGGTCAAAGGTAAGATCTACCGCGCAATCGTGCTATCCACCCTACTATACGGAGCCGAGGCCTGGACAGCGTACAGACAGCAGGTGAAAAAGCTGCATGCCTTCATGATGCGACATCTGCGTTCAATCATGAGGCTAACCTGGAAGGACAAAGTGACGAATAAGGAAATACTCGAACGGATGGGGCTGCCCTCTATGGAAGATCTTCTGATCAAAAAGAATCTCCGGTGGACTGGACACCTCATGAGGATGTCATCAGACAGGCTACCAAAGCAGATCCTCTATTCTCAACTGTCTTCTGGCTACAGAAAGAGAGGGCGCCCCCGTCTCCGGTTCAAAGATACCATCAAGAGAAACCTGAAGCTGAGAGACATTAAGACCGACTCATGGACACAACTCTCACAGCAGAGAGCTAAATGGAGAGCGGCAGTCAAGTAATGAAAGCAGTCTTTGTCGCATCGCGACCGACAGCATGATGATGATAATACATACATAAATACATATATATCTAGGTGTATATACTATATATATGTATATGTGTATGTACATACGTATATATCTAGGTGTATATACTATACATATAAGTGTATATGTACATACATACATATATCTCAAGGTGTATATACTATATATAAGTATATGTGTATGTACATACATATATATCTAGGTGTATATACTATATATATAAGTGTATACGTGCATAAATACATATATATCTAGGTGTATATACTATATATATATGTATATGTGTATGTACATACGTATATATCTAGGTGTATATACTATACATATAAGTGTATACATACATACATATATATCTAGGTGTATATACTATATATATAAGTATATCTAGGTGTATATACTATATATAAGTATATGTGTATGTACATGCGTATATATCTAGGTGTATATACTATATATAGGTATACATGTATGTGCATACATATATATCTAGGTGTATATACTATATATAGGTATACATGTATGTGCATACATATATATAGGTGTATATACTATATATAGGTATACATGTATGTGCATACATATATATCTAGGTGTATATACTATATATAGGTATACATGTTTAACCGTCGGGCTATTCCACCCCCGCTTAAGGCGAGCCTAACGTGTTAATATAAATAATTGTTTCCATGTGAATGACTTGTGCCTCCTGCCGCCGGTTGTCTGTCATCCTGCCAGCCTGACCCTTGACTAGCAACGTCCGAGGTGGACAGTTCGACTCCTGACAGACCATGGGCAGAAGGCCCTTAATTAAATAAGATTATAGAGCAATCCAAATAACAATCTGAAGTTGACCATAGCGGTTAATAATATAAGTCTGGAGGACAGTAAAGAATGCAAGGAACGTTCATGTCACTTCTTAGGAGCTCACCATTTTATTCTTACCTCTTACTAACAGAATGAATTTAGCAATATAACCTATGTTATGATTTAAATATAGTTCAACAGTGGAATGTATGTTATAAGTCAAATCCCCTCCCATATAATTAAGTTAAATAAGTTTGGAATTTCGACAATAAAATCCTAAATATCGGCTAAAACATCGGAGCATGCAAAAACACGTCCGATGGGTCTGGGTCCGAACGCCTGACCTTCTATCGTTGCTAGGATAGTCACAATCGATGTATCCAAGCAACGCTTTACAGCAGGGAACCCTGCCTCGCAAAATGCGCACCCGCGCAAAATGCGCGCCCATGCAAAATGCGAGCCCACGCAAAATGCGGTCGAGTAGTCTCGCCCACTTCACATGTATGTGCATACATATATATCTAGGTGTATATACTATATATAGGTATACATGTATGTGCATACATATATATATAGGTGTATATACTATATATAAGTATATCTAGATGTATATAATATATATAAGTATAGATGTATGTACATACATATGCCCGTGTATATAAGTATGTTACAGAATAGGAACAGTATGTATAACTTATAATATAAGTATATATATATATAAGTGTGGATAAGTAAACTGAGGTGCGATGTAATTATTAGACTGCCATTTTGGAATTGAACCAAGATGCCACTCACATTCACACACATAACTAAGCTCAAGCCCATTCAGAGGTATTCCAAGCATTCGATTAAAATCCCACCTCCGGTGCGCGCTCATGCTGTGGCAATTTCCGCTTGGGAATCCTTCGGTGTACCCCCCACCCCCACCCCCACCCCCCCCCCCCACCCCCACCCCCACCCCACCCCCACCCCACCCCACCCCACCCACCCTACCCCCACCCCACCCACCCTACCCCCACCCCACCCCCACCCCCACCCTACCCCCAACCGCCACCCCCACCCTCTCTCTACCAATCCTCTGCTGCGAGGGCTAACCATTGCCGACGGGTTCCATCCAAAAGTAAGCGTTGTGTCCGCACTCACACAGCACTCGCTGTGCGTCTAGTGCCAGTCATTACTGGATGCGGAGGCGAAATCACTGAGTGCAGGCTTCGTGTGCGCACTATCAGGAGTTTGAAGCGTGCAGGGTCAAACCAATGACCTACACAATTCGTCCTTGTCACTACCTAGCCTGGTGCTCGGCATTACTAGGATAGGGCAACGATTGATTAGCACAGTATCAGGATAAAATGACTGAGTGGGATATCAGGTCATGGTGCCAGCAACCTGGTCTCTCAGGGGGCAGCACTATAAAGTCGCCATGAGTACGCTCTGTCATAACTCGGTACACTTCTTGATATTACATTACATGTTGCTAGTACGTAAAACCTCAACAAACAAAGAAACTATGCTCTAAACAACCTGCTATATTGGGACCAGACGGGATGGCCGAATGAGTTAGAGCGTCCGTCTCTCGTGCTGGTAGATCGTGGGGTCGTGGGTTCGAGTCCCGGTCGAGTCAAACCAATGACTTTAAAATTGATACTTGTCGCTTCCTAGCCAGGCGCTCAGCATTATTAGGATAGGGCAAGGACTGGTGTGCTCAGTGTCAGGATAATGTGACTGAGTGGGATACCAGGTCATGGTGCCGGCGGCCTGGTTTCCCAGTGGGACAGCACTATAAAGTTGCCATGAGTGCGCACTGTCACAAGTCGGTACCCATCCTGATATGACCTTAGATGTTGCTAGGACGTAAAACAACAACAAACAAACAAACCTGCTATATTGAGAGTAGTATATCATGAAAGACAATCTTGTCAGTTCTGTCGCCTGTAATTAATCTGGTATATACATACTAGTATGTCATGAAATGTAAAATCTGTTAGTTCTATATCATCTAATTAACCTGTTATATATGGGGTGGTATAGCATGGATGGCAACATTGTCATGTCTAAATCCTGTAATTAACCTGTTATATATGGGGCCCTATAGCATGGATGGCAACATTGTCATGTCTAAATCCTGTAATTAACCTGTTATATATGGGGCCCTATAGCATGGATGGCAACATTGTCAGGTCTCAATCCTCTAATTAACCTGTTATATACAGGCTGGTATAGCATGGATGGCTACACGCATCAGCTCTATATCTTCTAATTAACCTGTTATCGCCGAATGAGTTGAGCATTTGCCCCCCGTTCTGGTAGTTCATGGGATTCGAATCGCTGGGTTCGAACCCTGGCCGAGTCAAACCAATGACATAGAAATTGATACTTGTCGCTACCTAGCCTGGCACTTGGCATTACTAGGATATGGCAAGGAGCAGTGGAATGAGGAAGACCAATTGTTCATGATTGAAATGTCCCCTGGTTAATCAACTAATGTACCCAAAAAGTGTAAAAGGCCATATAGCATGGCTGGCTAAATTGTCAGTTGTCTATCCTCTGGTATAGTATGGATGTACCCTCCTGCCACTTGTCTATCCTCTAATTAACCCGCCATATAGAAGGCGGTATAGCATGGATGGCCACATTGTCAGTTGTCTATCCTCTAATTAACCCGCTATATACAAGATGGTATAGTATGGATGTACCCTCCTACCAGTTGTCTATCCTCTAATTGAGCCGCCATATAGAAGGCGGTATAGCATGGATGGCCACATTGTCAGTTGTCTATCCTCTAATTAACCCGCTATATACAAGATGGTATAGTATGGATGTACCCTCCTACCAGTTGTCTATCCTCTAATTAACCCGCCATATAGAAGGCGGTATAGCATGGATGGCCACATTGTCAGTTGTCTATCCTCTAATTAACCCGCTATATACAAGATGGTATAGTATGGATGTACCCTCCTACCAGTTGTCTATCCTCTAATTAACCAGGCATATAGAAGGCGGTATAGCATGGATGGCCACATTGTCAGTTATCTATCTTCTAAATAACCCGTTATATACAAGATGGTATAATATGGATGTACCCTCCTACCAGTTGTCTATCCTCTAATTAACGCGCCATATAGAAGGCGGTATAGCATGGATGGCCACATTGTCAGTTATCTATCTTCTAAATAACCCGTTATATACAAGATGGTATAATATGGATGTACCCTCCTACCAGTTGTCTATCCTCTAATTAACGCGCCATATAGAAGGCGGTATAGCATGGATGGCCACATTGTCAGTTATCTATCTTCTAAATAACCCGTTATATACAAGATGGTATAATATGGATGTACCCTCCTACCAGTTGTCTATCCTCTAATTAACGCGCCATATAGAAGGCGGTATAGCATGGATGGCCACATTGTCAGTTATCTATCTTCTAAATAACCCGTTATATATACAAGGTGGAATAGCATGGATGGTCATATTTTCAGTTGTCTATCTTCTAATTAACCCGCTGTATACAAGGCGGCATAGCATGGATGGCAACATTGTCAGATACTGGCGCAGTTATTAAAACAATCTGCAGCTTAGAATGTGACTAGATACTGGTGCAGTTATTTAAACAAGCTGCAGCTAAGAATGTGATTAGATCCTGGTGCAGTTATTAACACAATCTGCAGTTTAGAATGTGACTAGATACTGGTGCAGTTATTAAAACAAGCTGCAGCTTAGAATGTGACTAGATCCTGGTGCAGTTATTAAAACAAGCTGCAGCTTAGAATGTGACTAGATACTGGTGCAGTTATTAAAACAAGCTGCAGCTTAGAATGTGACTAGATCCTGGTGCAGTTATTTAAACAATCTGCAGGTTAGAATGTGACTAGACACTGGTGCAGTTATTAAAACAATCTGCAGGTTAGAATGTGACTAGATACTGGTGCAGTTATTAAAACAATCTGCAGGTTAGAATGTGACTAGATCCTGGTGCAGTTATTAAAACAATCTGCAGGTTAGAATGTGACTAGATACTGGTGCAGTTATTAAAAGAATCTGCAGGTTAGAATGTGACTAGATACTGGTGCAGTTATTAAAACAATCTGCAGGTTAGAATGTGACTAGATCCTGGTGCAGTTATTAAAACAAGTTGCAGCATAGAATGTGACTAGATCCTGGTGCAGTTATTAAAACAAGTTGCAGCATAGAATGTGACTAGATCCTGGTGCAGTTATTAAAACAAGTCACAGCTAAGAATGTGACACTAAGCAACTTTAGCCGGAACTGTTAATGCTGAAGCTCATGGTGTCACAATTATGACATGCTTTCCTAAATTACTTTTCAGTTCACATATCTCCAAAGTTGGCCATTTAAGATATCAGTGACTTCAGGGTAAAGTAGATCATAATGATCAACATAATGTATTTATCTCAGGAAATGACACAAACTCAAAACCATCGGACTATGCGACTGTCAGCAAGCATGAATAATTGGCTCCACCCTCCGCCCCCGCCCACCCTGATAATTGACAGGTAATCAGTCTTTGCAATCCCTCGGGCACGGCCTAACGAGACTGCTCTGCCGGCTGTACCCAGCGTGCGCTGGAGGGAACCATTACAGGTAGCATCCTTGAATGAAATCTAACATCATATCATCCCTCTAAGACATTAAACTAATTGTGAACTTATACTGGACACAACGTGCATTTATAAAAATGGAGCAGGGCCTATCGGATGAAGTTATGATTAAACGAGGAGTTCGACAGGGGTGTGTATTGTCACCATGTCTATTTAACCTGTACACAGAGATGATTTTCAGACACATTGAAGATTGCAAGGGAGTGACAATAGGTGGCATGAACGTCAACAATCTTAGATATGCCGATGACAGTGTAATACTAGCAGACAGTGAGAAAAACCTACAAGATATAGTGAATAGAATCAATAAAGCTGGAATACTATTCAACATGAAGATGAATGCCAGGAAGACCAAAACAATGGTTATAAGTAAAAGACAGATAAACCAAATGTCAATATAACCATAGATGGCACAAACATAGAACAAGTATCCGAATTCATATATCTCGGACAAAAGATTACAAATGATGGGAGATGTGAGGAAGAAATTAAAAGAAGGATAACAATAGCCCGAACAACATTCTCCAAAATGTATAGAGTGTTAACATCAAGTAAGATATTAATACAAACAAGGAAGCGTATTCTTCAGTGTTATGTGTGGTCTACTCTAATGTATGGGGCTGAGACATGGACAATCTCTAAGAAAATGTACAAACGTTTAGCAGCATTTGAGATGTGGACTTATCGAAGGATGATGAAAATATCATGGACAAAGAAGATCACCAACAAAGAAGTTCTCAGAAAAATTAAAAATAAGAAAAGCTTGTTTGCCACTATACAGACAAAGAAACTTATTTATTTTGGCCACATCATTCGTCAGAGTTCAATATACCGTACATTGTTGGAAGGGAAGGTGAATGGCAGCAGAGGGAGAGGGAGACCAAGAACATCATGGTTTACAAATATTTCACAGTGGACAGGCTTGAATTATTCACAGTCTATCAGAACAGCACAACATCGGGACAAGTGGAGAACCATTGCATCCAACCCTCGACTAGAGGATGGAACTATTGATTGATTGATCATCCCTCTGGTGGAATAAAATTGGGTCATCCTTGAAACTGGGCACTAAACTGTGACCTGGAAACCCAAGTGAAAACCTTCTGAATAATAGCAGAAGACATTCCAAATAATAGCAGAATCTATAATAGCAGACAACATTCCAAATAATAGCAGAATCCATAATAGCAGATGACATTCCAAATAATAGCAGAATCCATAATAGCAGACGACATTCCAAATAATAGCAGAAACCATAATAGCAGATGACATTCCAAATAATAGCAGAATCCATAATAGCAGACAACATTCCAAATAATAGCAGAATCCATAAAGCAGAAGACATTCCAAATAATAGCAGAATCCATAATAGCAGACGACATTCCAAATAATAGCAGAATCCATAATAGCAGACAACATTCCAAATAATAGCAGAATCCATGTTCCTGTGAAGGTTCCCATCTTGTGTATAATTATGTCAAAGTGGAAAAAAACCCACATTTCACTCGTTAATTTTGATCTCATATAAATTGCGAAATCAATTAATATCACGTGTGTAACATGAAAATCAAACACACATCCAGAACATCATTTAATTATATACAACAAATTCAAACAAGATTTGATAGATTACAATTAAGCAAATGATGCGCAGCGAAGGAGGAAGACGGAGGCAGGGGTGGAGAAAGCACACTTTATTATGTAAAGTGGGGGGGCAATGTACAATGAGGGGAGGTAGCTGTACAATGTAATGAGTGAATAAAGTGCAGGATAATGTCAGCATAATGTCAGAGTCTTTTTAGGGGAGTGGCCCCGAAGAGCCCTCCGCCCTATAAGGTAGAAGTGAGTGTAGTTTGGGTGGGTGGGTGGAGAAGAAAGGAGGAGTGCGTCTGGCAGGAGAAGGAGGCTGAGTGGCGAGAGAGGGCAGAGAGGCTGGGTTATAAGGGGGGGAGAGAGGGGGGGGGGGGTTACGCAACGCAACGGTCGCGGGCTGGGGGGGGAGGGACAGGGGGGGGGGGTACTCCTCCTCCACTGCGAATCAAACGCAATGCAAACATTACGACCAAGACTACGTCTTACAACTGAAGGGACTTCTATTATTAGTATTGTTATTGTAGACATATTTGCTACTCTGTGCATCCTGACCACCACATAGACACATATATACACATATCGCTGCCTTCATACATATATACGTGTGTGTTGGCATCAGGGTGGTGCAACAATAAACTAGATTGTCATTCAGACTGCGCATGCGCTGAAAACGGCGTCGAGAGCAAAGCAAAGGCGTCTGGCCATTGAGTTTGCCTTTGCGCTTCGGGCAACACTTTGACTTTATCAAAATTAATAGAAATACATAACAATTTCGCATAAATATGGATGCACAAATGCAAAATTATGATCTGATGAATATATCTAAGACAAAACTAGCCATAGTTAAACATTTTGAGCTAAGAAACATACAATTCCACACAAAACAATCAGTCAAGTTAAGGCTGATATCCATATCACCATTATTAATTCTTGGTCCAAATATTAAAATGTAGCCCTGTCCCTAGATGTGCCAGAACACATCCGTACTCTTCGGGACTGTGACCAGGTGGGTTGGCTGCAGTGTTAAATTGTTAACCATAGTTCTAACGGCATTGTCCCTGACCTTTGGTTTTGCCACCTTCCTTTCACCTGTGCCCTGGCCCTAGTTGGTACCTGGGTGCACCAGAACACACCCGTACCCTTCGGGACTGCGACCTGGTGGTGGGTTGTGGTATTTTCTCATGCCATGGTGTATTATAGGTTGGGTTTGGTGAGCATGGTTGGTCTGTCCATACCTTTCATGATTTGTACCAGAACTCATACCAAGGTGGTTCGGCCTCATTTCTTCCAACCCTTCCAGTACTCCAGATGGCTGTGTATTTATAGGTTTGATGTGCATCCTCTTCTGTAGCCTGTCCTTGGCATGTGTGCTCTTTCACAGTTGCCTTGACTGCACCCAGTCAGGTGTTATTTGGTGCCCATATGATGGTGTATGGTTTTTATTTGTTCTTTTTTAGGAATTGTTTATAGAGCTCCAATTTCTTGATTGCTCTTACTGGAGGTGATTGTTTGTGCAAGTAACTTGAGGTGTAGTTCTCTTCTATTTGTTAGTAGTTTTGTGTTGCATTTAATGTGGAGTTCCATCGTTGGGAATCTTTTGTGGACCCGGAGGCATACCTTTAGTGCTCTGTTCTGTAGGACATGTAATTTATTTAGAAGGTTTGCATTCCCTCCCATGTAGATGACGTCACAGGTAGTCAAAGTAGGCTAGGATCATACCTTTGTTTATTTGATTGCCATGCTTTCTGTCATGTAGTATCTTAGTTTTGCTAGTAGCCATATTTTATAATTAGCTTTCTTTATTGTATTTGTTATGCAGGTGTCATAATTTAGGTGCCTGTCTAAGTCCACTCCTAGATAGTGATAGCTGTCTACTGACTCGAGTTGACCTTCCCCCAGTTGGCAGTTTAACCTTAGGTTTTCGGTGTGCCTGGTACCGAACAGTACCATTTTGTATTTACTTGTATTTCTTGTTATTTTGTTTATTTGACACCATTCGTTTAACTTCAATAGTGTTTTATTTGGGGTTGCTTCTAGTTCCTCAGTTGATTTGCTAGCTGCATAGCACACTGTGTCATCAGCATATAAAAACAGGTGTTCTGTTTCTAATGAATTATTTAGGTCATTTATGTAAATTAGGAACAGGAGGGGGCCCAACATGGACCCCTGTGGTTCTCCGTAGTGTAAGTATTCTTCCCCTGATGTTGCCCCATTCGCTATATTGCTTTGTTTCCGGTTTAGCAGGTAGTCACTTACCCAGTCTCCTGTTTTCCCTTTTATCCCCATTCGGGTTAATTTATTTTTTAATGTGGTGTGGTCCACCATGTCAAAGGCTTTGCTAAAGTCTATGAATGCTGCCCCTACCATGTTCTTTTGATTTATATTGCTTGCCATGTCATTAGTTAACTTACCTATGGTTTTAGTTGCTGAGTGATTTTTTCTAAACCTGCCTTGTTTGTTATTTAGGATTTGGTGCTCATTTAGGTAATTTGTTATGTGTCTATGCATTACCTTCTCCATTACGTTTCCATGTACTGGTAGGATAGAGATAGGCCTGTAGTTACCTAATGATTGTCTGTCCCCTCCTGTGTGGAGAGGAGTGACCTTAGCCATTTTCCAGTAGCTTATGAACAACCCTCCAGTGAATGAGTTATTGAAGAGATCACATATTATATTTGGGATGCAGCCGAGTGCACCCTTCAGTATTGTGCTGGAGATGTAGTCAATGCCTGATGGCTTGCCGCAGTCAATATTTTTTATTAGGTCACTTATTTCTTGTATTGTGGCTGAGCATGTCTCAATTGCTATGTAGTTCTGGTGATTTCGTGTCCCAGTTTGTATTGAATTTTTCTGACAGTTTCACCCTAATAGTCTAAAAATGTCTATTCATGGTTTCAGCTATTTCTGTGTTAGTGAGTTCCTTTCCATCTTCAGTACATAGGGTCATGTTTTCTTAGTTTTTTTTGCATTCGGTAGTAGTATTTTTGCATTTTCCCAGAATTTGTGTGAATTTTCCCCCCATTGCCAGTCCTGTTTCACGAACCGTCTATTGGCTTTACTCACTGCCTTCTGGTTTTGGTTTCTCAATTTGTGGTAATTATCTATATCTGTCTGAAGCCCGCTTTCTTTGGCTAATTTCCCATTATTGTATTTCATCATGATTATGTTTATCAGTTCCGGTGTAACCCATGGTTCTTGGTTTGCTTTTATTTTTATTTTTTTTATTGGACAGATGTTGTCTAGATGTTTTCGTATTTCCCCCAGGATGGTATCCCGTTGGTTGTTTATATTTTGATCAGTTTGGGGAAGTGGTTCTATATAGTCAGATGAAAGGACCAAATCCACATAATTAGCCAAAACACTTGAGCCAACGATGTCCATAGTTAGGTTGACAAACGACACCCTTAGTATCAGCAATGCCTAACCCAACAATCCACTATTTATACTCACATAAATCACCATACAACGCACATATCTGTGTGTCTCAGTCTCTGTCTTTCTGTTTCTCTGCACATACCTCTCTGTCTCTACCTCTGTCTGCTCTCTAGCTGTTTCCCTACACGTCTCTTTATGTGTCACTCTGTATATGTGTGTCTGTATTTGTATATCTATCTATCTATGTATCTATCTGTCGAATTGTCTATTAGTCCATCCGTCCCTCTGTCTACTTGTCTATCCATCATGGTGTCTGTGGCCTGGTCTCCCAGTGAGTCTATTCGTCGATCTGTTCATCTGTCTATCGATATGCCTATATCTCTCTTTCTCTTTGCTTGTATCTCTGTCCAGCATGGTGTCTGTGGCCTGGTCTCCTAGTGAGTTTGTCTGTCTCTGTCGATTTGTCTGTCTCTCCTCCTATCCGCCTATCTGGCACATGACCAAAGGGTGGTGGCACCACCCATGCCACAATACACGACTGACCCGCAGCACATAGGAATAGCAAGGAACAAATAGAAATTAATTATTCAGATAATAATAACGGATAGCTCCACCTCTTTATATCTACATATAATACATTATATATTACATACATATTACATATATATTACATACATATTACATATATATTACATACATAATATTACATATAAAGTAAAACCTCTCTAACCAAGCACCCCAACAGATCGACCACTGCCCTATATCGATCACTTTATTTGGGTCCCAAACTATCGCCCATAGCCAGGCGCTCAGCATTATTAGGACAGGGCAAGGACTGGTTGGCTCAGTGTCAGTATAATGTGACTGAGTGGGGTATCAGGTCATGGTGCTGGTGGCTTGGTCTCCCAGTGGGGCAGCACTATCAAGTTGCCATGAGTGCGCACTGTCACAAGTCGGTACCCGCCCTGATATGATTAGAGATGTTGCTAGGTCGTAAAACAACAACAAACAATCAAACAAACATATAATAATACACATATGTGAATGGAGTTATTTTACTTATGGGGCTGTCACATTACGATGCATTGCGCAAATGTATGGTGACGTATGTGATTTTTTGCCGCTACGTTGGGATACGTCGTTATGCATTATGTGCATGTTAGGCGCGTTTGATATATGTCAATGTTCGTTGACATATGGTGGCATGTGTCAGGGGGTCGGTGAAGTTTTGTGCATGCACAAAACTCTTGATGTATGACAACGCATGGGTGCTTACGTTACCCCTACATTAGGCTATGTCAAGATACGTTAGATGCACGTTGGAGGAACGTTGTTCTTAAATTGTCCCACATTGACTTTCGTTCCTCTGATGGAGAGCGTTCAGGCCGTGCATTGGCCGTGCATTGGCATCTGGTGCTCGCTTAATTCATGTAACGTTCCCCATCGTTCTGTGAATGTGCCGTGAGCTTTTTGCAGGTGGATCGGGTGCCCCCCGCACATTGGCATGCGTTACTCATGAGTTATGCCAATGTCATGTGCGCTGGCTACACACTGGCCCAACGCCAAAATGTGCTGGACTGTCGTTGGACATGCTTCGCTCATGCGCTGGAACTACGCTCTCATACGTTGTGCAACACATTTAACGGTTGCTAGCGGAACATTGGGAGCGCCTTATGCCAATGCTAGGTAAATGCCACATGCGCGAGAGGCACGTTAGCCACATGTTGCGCCAAACTTATTTTTTTCTTCTCATGCGTCAACATACATTACCACTATGTCGGACCGACGCTATGCTTACGCCTACTACGTTGAGCTGACGTCCAACTTTTGCTCATGCACCGAAAAGTTTGACGCATCTCGATGTAAAAAGTAATTTCAAGTGTTGGCGGCGCACTTGCTAGATGCGTCCTAATTTGACAGGGCCTTTAAGGGCAAGTGTAGATCTTATTACCAACACAGGATTGTTATATCTGCGCCTGGTATAGGCGCTCAGAGAGTTGACAAATGGGGCCCAGTCAGAGACCAGTCATCGTTGTCAACGCCTACACAAATACTACCACAATTACCCGCACTGTCTATTTCACGCATAATTCGCAGGATATTTTCGAGGATTTTAATATTCGTCAACATTATTTTAGAGTTGTTTGTTTATGCGTGTGTGTGTGTTTATTTGCCTACCAGCAATGCGCTAATCTTAGAAATTGAACTCACCCATTAACAAGTTACTTATTTAATTCATTTAGTACTTCTATGCTTGGTACTGGATGAAAACGATGTGAATTAGATCGGTGAATTGCTTGTTAAATGCACTAATGGGGTGACCGGAGGCTGTTGTAAAGGGTCATACCCACCACACTGCTCACCCCCACCCCCACCCTACCCCCACCCCACCCCCACCCCCACCCCCACCCCACCCCCACCCCCACCCCCACCCCCACACCACCTGATTTGCCCCTCTGCCCTCAAACCACGAATCGGGAGAGCGCAGGATTCCCGGAGTTCGATTTTCGGCCGAGTTAAAGACATGACATATCAAATTGATACTTGTCGCTTCCTAGCCAGACGCTTGGCATTATTAGGATAGGGCAAGGACTGGTTGGCTCAGTGTCAGGATAATGTGACTGAGTTGGATATCAGGTCATGGTGCCGGCGGCCTGGTCTCCCAGTGGGGCAGCATTATTAAGTCGCCATGAGTGTACTGTCCCAAGCCGGTACCCGTCCTGATATGACCTTAGATGTTGCCAGGATGTAAAACTACAACTACCAACCACCCCCCTCCCCCAGCCACCTCCCGCTATGTCCGACTACATCCGAAAGCCACCCGTGTTTCATCATGTATTTATACAACAACAAAGCAAATCACCACAAAACCATAACAGCGGCGTGTGAATCACGGCTCAGCTATGCTGTGAGTCGTCACCCCCTGTGTGTGTACAAGCACAGTACGGTTTGAAACTGACCGCATGTATATATATATATACATATATATATATATATATATATATATGTATATATATATATGTAAGTACGCATTAAGTCGAAGGCAGTGTGGTGGATACAGTTTTATTATATTAAAGTCAATATAGAAGTATCTGGCTGGGTTACAAATGCCCTACCGAAATATATAGTATAAAAGAATATAAATATCAGTAAAATAGAATTTAATTTTTTTTTTTTTTTAAAGAAGTAAATAGAACAGGTGTGTATGAACCCAGTGGCAGCAAGCGAATGAGCAGCAGGTGGGGTCAGTGGTGTATACATATCACAGGTGGGTAGGCTGGTGGAATAGCCAAACCCCTCCCTGGGGTTCGTGGAACCGGCGGGAGGGGGCAGCACCATGCGATTCCTACATCCACATATACGTATTACGTTGGTATATATATATATATATATATATATATATATATAAATCTCAAGCTAAACAAAACGTCAGCAGAGGAAAGATCGTCTGTCTCATTCACCTACCAGTGTCGTAGTTTGAGACGGTATCCGGTTTAAAACGGGCCTTTTCGCAATGCGCATGCATCAAAGTCGAACGGCATTTCCACCAGATTGAGAGTGTACCCAGGTTTAATAACTTGTTACTTGCTTGTTAACTTGTTAGTGCAGAGCGTGATATATATATATACTATCAAGCATAAAATATATATATATTTTGTTGTCGGTAATTGAATTTTATTCATGTAAATCTTTTGTCAGCGCCATAAGACTTCCGGCTCATTGCAATAATACCTGAACAGTCGCCTTGCTTGTCTCCCCATACATTTCCAGAGAAGTCCTCCACAAACAGAAGCAAGCCAGACAGTCAGACTGCTGTTTGACTTTGATGCATACACATTGTGAAAAGGGCCGTTTTAAACTGGGTACCCTTTTAAACTGCGGCACCAGATTATTCTCCGACTGCATCTACGCGCATGTCCAATGCCCCACTGAGTCACATTAACCACCGAACATTCTGAACACAACTTGGACTCCTCAGTCAGCGACGAGTTCATGGTGAATGATCAGTTTCTGTTATCATCGCCACTGATCGACAACCTAAGAAGAGCAAATCCTAATCACTTGTAAAGATATGATGAAAACATCAAATTTTCCAAGCTAAAAATACACTTATCATATGAAGACTTGGTGGTGAAGCAGTGTTCTCTGACACAGTCTATGTGATATTTCCTTACCACTGTAACTGTAATGCCTGGTACACACCTACTGTATACGATTCGCGCACTAAAACTCGCGACTCGACCCGACCCGCTTAAAACTGAAAACGGGCCGATTCATTTTTCGAATCGCGAATCGCAATCGTAATTGGCCCGTTTTAGCCCTAAAACTGAGTTTTTAGTCGTGAATCGCAATTGCTAGGTGTGTGCGGGGAGTGCACACCTAGCCATTTTTGTGCGTGAAACGGGCAGTTTTAGATCGTATACGGTAGGTGGGTGCGCACAAACTAGGCATTAGTAACTACGGGAACAAAGCACTTCCTGTCCAGCTACAGATGCCCTTGTATTATCATTATTATTATTGACAGAGGTTCACACAATGCTATATATAACGTGGGTCTCCTACTACATAAGACTGGACACGATGGCCGAATCGGTAGAGTACAGGCTTCCCGTGCGGTAGGTATGGGAGTTCTAATCCCGGTTGAGTCAAATCAATGACTTACAAAATTGATACTTGTCGCTACCTTGCCTGGTGCTTAGTATTTCTCGCACAGGACAAGGACTGGTTTACTTGCTATTAGAATAATGGAACTAAGTGTTATATTGGGTCATGGTGCCGGCAATCTGATCTCCTAGTGGGGCAGCACTATAAAACTCCCTTTGCGCGAGCACTGCCACAATTTGGTACCCGACCTGATATCGCTAAGATCTTGCCAAGATTGTTTAAAAGTTTCTAAAATTAAACCCCCTGCAAATAAACAAATTAATATGCGATATGTACTGCATTATGCGAGTATAAAGGCTTGGAAGCAAATTATTTTTATTATTATATATGTTATTATTCTGCAGTATGTCTCCCATGTGACTGGTGGCGCCGCCACCGGGCCTCCTCGTCACAAACGGTCAGCCACATTGTCAGTCACACCAGAGGAGTTGACTACCTCCTACCTCCTGGCACTCGGTAATACTAGGATAGGACAAGGAGTCGTGGAATGAAGAAGACCAATTTTCCATTATTGAAATTTCCCCTGCTTAATCAACAAATGTACCGACAACAAACAAAAAAAGTGCTCATCCGCTGTGCAGTAATTTACCTCCGCCATCAGAGAGCGTGAAACTGATCCATAACGAGGCTGCCCTCCTTGTGCGGACCCAGTTAACCTCACGTGACCCGGTGCCAGATATGAATGGAGACTAAGATCATCAATTTGAATAGAACGCGTCACTACCGAAGTCTATGATGTCCACCATTTTTATGTGCATGCCAACATTAGTTTTGAAATGTTGAACTTTGTAATTAGTTGGGTGTGTTTTCACATAGAATATCCCCAAATTTATCCCTTTAACACAATATAAAGGTTACTTCAAACAGAAGTAAAGTCAATTATATTCATCAGCCTCATATATTAAGCTAGAAAATTTGGCAGAGACTGAAAACCATCGGATGATACAATTTTAACTCCATCTGATGGCTATGTATATTTTTATTTCTTGAAGATTTATTCTGCCTATCACGGATAACTCTGAATAGTTTTCACCATTAGACAGTTTGTTGATAGAAAGCCTGAGCCTACGCTTTTACCAAGACAAGGGATTTTTAACCTACCACGCCAGATATTCATGGTATGCGAGCAACTGGCCTTTGACGCTCTATGTTATATGTAGCAGTGGAAATCTCAATTGGCAGAGATGGGGGAACTGGGAATCGAACCACTAACCTTCCGATTAGCAGTCTGACCTAGAAAAATGTCAGACACTCTAACTTAGTCTAAGCACTCTGCCACAGAGAACACCACACCACTCCACTACAGAGAACATATATAGATACTATTACCATTAATACTTGCATGCACCTTGCTATAAAACCCTTAAGCCTTTAAAGGGTTTGAAACTATGTACGTGTACAATATTACATATAGATCTGTGTAAATATAACGTTTGAGCACAGTCCAGAATGCAAATGTCTATAAAACTTGAAAAGTGAACAATTGAATATTTAAATACACAACATTGTAAATTAATTCCTCCTGTTTTCCCAGAATGCACAAGTTGGTCATTGGATACTAGACATTTGATTTATTTAAGGTTATACGTTCTAGTTACAAATAAAGTCATACCGAGCCATCCGCTGACTTGTGACCGTGCGCAATCATGGCGACTATATAGTGCTGCCCCAATGGGATACCATAACCAGACTAGTCACCCTCACCCTGTACACCCTGTACCACTCCATGTCACCAGCCATCGCATCCAAAAGTTAGAATCAGGACAACATACAACCAGATTACTCACACACTCACACACTCACACACTCACACACTCACACACTCACACACTCACACACTCACACACTCACACACTCACAATCACCGCGTCCAGAAACTAGAGGCAAGACAACATAGAACCAGATTACTCACAGACTCGCAGTCACCGCGTCCAGAAACTAGAGGCATGACAACATAGAACCAGATTACTCACACACTCACAGTCACCGCGTCCAGAAACTAGAGGCAAGACAACATAGAACCAGATTACTCACACACTCACAGTCAACGCGCCCAGAAACTAGAGGCAAGACAACATAGAACCAGATTACTCACACACTCACACACTCACAGTTACCACGTCCAGAAACTAGAGGCAAGACAACATAGAACCAGATTACTCACACACTCATAGTTACCGCGTCCAGAAACTAGAGGCAAGACAACATAGAACCAGATTACTCACACACTCACAGTCACTGCGTCCAGAAACTAGAGGCAGGACAACATAGAACCAGATTACTCACACACTCACAGTCACTGCATCCAGAAACTAGAGGCAAGACAACATAGAACCAGATTACTCACACACTCATAGTTACCGCATCCAGAAGCTAGAGGCAGGACAACATAGAACCAGATTACTCACACACTCACGCACTCACACACCCACAATCACTGCGTCCAGAAGCTAGAGGCAGGACAACATAGAACCCGATTACTCACGCACTCACACACTCACACACCCACAATTACCGCGTCCAGAAACTAGAGGCAGGACAACATAGAACCAGATTACTCACACACTCACAGTCACTGCGTCCAGAAGCTAGAGGCAGGACTACCTAGAAGCAGCACCCATCACCCCTCCCCCCATCCAGCACATATAACTGCGTCATCACGATATAGCCGCCTGTGTGAACAAGGCTCCCCGGTGTCGTCACGTGACCTCTATACCGCGGTCGGTGTGTGCACTAAGTGTATCTCTTTTCATGGACCCCCCCACCTCGAAAGAAAAACCCAAAATCTCAACGAAGGTAACAAGAAAAGCATACAAAAACATACACAACTCCCCCCTCCCAAACACACACAAACCCACCAAGAAAAGATGCCTACAAATAAAGCTGATATTTGTGTAGCTTGTGACGGTGAAGTACATGCACACAATGAAGCAGTGTGTCTGTGGGGACATCATGTCCGAAATGTGACGTCTGGTTAAAATAAAACACCCCAAAAAACCATCCAATTTTGTACGATTTCTGGTTTTCTTTCTGAACAGGATATACCATTTACCCAGAGATCGGCGACGGTGGGCCCTGTACCTCTTCTCTACCTCCCTCTCTTTGTGTCTCTCTGTCTCTTTCTGTCTCTTTCTGTCTTTCTCTGTCTTTCTTCCTATTGCTTTCTTCCTCTTGCCCCCTTTCTTCAATGTTCAGCAGTTTAAAATAAGTTAATGTAAATTCGGGAGTGAACAAGTTTAAAGTTGCCTCGTCCAATGGTTTTGAGTTTCTGTCATTTTGTGATGGCTATTGTCTACTTTATTTGAAAGGAAAACATGCCAAAGTAGTGATGGCAAGCGCGTCAACATTCTGACACTGTAGGCTTCAGTAGGTGCAGGTTTGATTCCATTGGCTTTGTGTTCTCTGACACTGTAGGCTTCAGTAGGTGTAGGTTTGATTACATTGGCTTTGTGTTCTCTGACACTGTAGGCTTCAGTAGATGCAGGTTTGATTCAATTGTCTTTGTGTTCTCTGACACTGTAGGCTTCGGTAGCTGCAGGTTTGAATCAATTGGCTTTGTGTTTTCTGACACTGTAGGCTTCAGTAGGTGCAGGTTTGATTACATTGGCTTTGTGTTATCTGACACTGTAGGCTTCAGTAGGTGCAGGTTTGATTCAATTGTATGTGTGTTCTCTGACACTGTAGGCTTCAGTAGGTGCAGGTTTGGTTACATTGACTTTGTTTTCTCTGACACTGTAGGCTTCAGTAGGTGCAGGTTTGATTCAATTGGCTTTGTGTTCTCTGACACTGTAGGCTTCAGGAGGTGCAGGTTTGATTAAATTGGCTTTGTGTTCTCTGACACTGTAGGCTTCAGTAGCTGCAGGTTTGAATCAATTGGCTTTGTGTTTTCTGACACTGTAGGCTTCAGTAGGTGCAGGTTTGATTACATTGGCGTTGTGCTCTCTGACACTGTAGGCTTCAGTAGGTGCAGGTTTGATTAAATTGGCTTTGTGTTCTCTGAGACTGTAGGCTTCAGTAGCTGCAGGTTTGAATCAATTGGCTTTGTGTTTTCTGGCACTGTAGGCTTCAGTAGGTGCAGGTTTGATTACATTGGCTTTGTGTTCTCTGACACTGTAGGCTTCAGTAGGTGTAGGTTTGATTCAATTGTATTTGTGTTCTCTGACACTGTAGGCTTCAGTAGGTGCAGGTTTGATTCAATTGGCTTTGTGTTCTATGACACTGTAGGCTTCAGTAGGTGCAGGTTTGATTAAATTGGCTTTGTGTTCTCTGACACTGTAGGCTTCAGTAGCTGCAGGTTTGAATCAATTGGCTTTGTTTTTTCTGGCACTGTAGGCTTCAGTAGGTGCAGGTTTGATTACATTGGCTTTGTGTTCTCTGACACTGTAGGCTTCAGTAGGTGTAGGTTTGATTCAATTGTAGTTGGGTCTCTGACACTGTAGGCTTCAGTGGGGGCAGGTTTGATTACATTGGCTTTGTGTTCTCTGACACGGTAGGCTTCAGTAGCTGCAGGTTTGATTCAATTGTTTTTGTGTTCTCTGACACTGTATGCTTCAGTAGGTGCAGGTTTGATTACATTGGCTTTGTGTTCTCTGACACTGTAGGCTTCAGTAGGTGCAGGTTTGATTACATTGTCTTTGTGTTCTCTGACACTGTAGGCTTCAGTAGGTGCAGGTTTGATTACATTGGCTTTGTGTTCTCTGACACTGTAGGCTTCAGTAGCTGCAGGTTTGATTCAATTGTCTTTGTGTTCTCTGACACTGTAGGCTTCAGTAGGTGCAGGTTTGATTACATTGGCTTTGTGTTCTCTGACACTGTAGGCTTCAGTAGGTGCAGGTTTGATTCAATTGTCTTTGTGTTCTCTGACACTGTAGGCTTCAGTAGGTGCAGGTTTGATTAAATTGGCTTTGTGTTCTCTGACACTGTAGGCTTCAGTAGCTGCAGGTTTGATTCAATTGGCTTCGTGTTTTCTGACACAGTAGGTGCAGGTTTGATTAAATTGCTTTGTGTTCTCTGACACTGTAGGCTTCAGTAGCTGCAGGTATGAATCAATTGGCTTTGTGTTTTCTGACACTGTAGGCTTCAGTAGATGCAGGTTTGATTAAATTGGCTTTGTGTTTCTGACACTGTAGGTTTCAGTAGGTGCAGGTTTGATTCAATTGTCTTTGTGTTCTCTGACACTGTAGGCTTCAGTAGGTGAAGGTTTGATTAAATTGTCTTTGTGTTTTCTGACACTGTAGTCTTCAGTAGGTGCAGGTTTGATTACATTGTCTTTGTGTTCTTTGACACTGTAGGCTTCAGTAGGTGCAGGTTTGATTACATTGTCTTTGTGTTCTCTAACACTGTAGGCTTCAGTAGGTGCAGGTTTGATTACATTGTCTTTGTGTTCTCTGACACGGTAGGCTTCAGTAGGTGCAGGTTTGATTACATTGTCTTTGTGTTCTCTAACACTGTAGGCTTCAGTAGGTGCAGGTTCGATTACATTGGCTTTGTGTTCTCTGACACTGTAGGCTTCAGTAGGTGCAGGTTTGATTCAATTGTCTTTATGTTCTCTGACACTGTAGGCTTCAGTAGGTGCAGGTTTGATTACATTGGCTTTGCGTTCTCTTCTATGCAGTAACATATGCTTAATAAGTGCATCAGTCTCTAAGTTGGATATGTATGATCAAATCTACATACCTGTTTCGGTGTTGAAAATGTTATGTTTTGGTTGGACTATAGAGCTTTAATATTTATAAGTACCAGTCTCTCAGTTCAATGTGTAGGATCAAATCTAGGGAAGTGTTTTATTACTATTTTCCTTTTTTCCTTCTCATTCTTTTATTAGCCGGGCAGTTAAAGAGGCAATAAAACAGCGTCCAGCTACAGACTAACAGAGGGTCAGCGGCTAAGTTGACAGGCGCAGTCCCACCCTTAAAGCTGCATAATCACAGGAAAGCATTCAATTTTCACAAAAATAAAAGTAACTTTGCTGCTGGCACTATGTAGGTAGACACTTACAAAACGAAATTCCTCTGTAACTTCCCGGAACTGGAAAAAGTGGCAAACAAAAGCGAGACGAGTTAGACGAAAAAAGAGGAGAAAAAAGTACAAGGAAAAAGGGAAAATAAGGAAAAGGAAAAAAAGAAGAATCTCAATAAGTGAAAGAAGGAAAAGGACATCAATTCACACCCGGACACTCGGGGGGCCATTTGGAGCCGCTTTGTTTAGTTTCAATTTAAATCGGGTTTTCAAGCTTTCAAAATGGCCGCCGGGAGACATCAATTACCCCGCAGCTTTGATTTGCATAATGCAAAGGTTTTGAGTTGCAGCCATATTTCTCTAAATAAATACTTTACGTTACTGACAAATAATTATCGTTTTGCGTACAGAGTTAACTTTGGAAATATTTGAAGTGAAAACATCTGAAGAGCGCAGGGGAAAAAACCCGACAAATGTTATTTGTGCCAAAATGAAACGATAACTACTAGGTTTCATTATTCTGATAATACAAATCTATTTCCCCCCACAAGCCCACACATCCCCTACATAATGTAGTCTATTAGTATTACCCCCACAACCCCCCACATCCCCATCATAATGTAGTCTATTACCCCACAACCCCCCACATCCCCTACATAATGTAGTATATTACCCCCACAACCCCACACAACCCCACACAATGTAGTCTATTACCTAATATAAATTTGATTGACTTCATCTGTAAAACACAATGACACATTATATTTTACAGACAACAACTAAAGTGGATTTGTCGGGTTTTGCGCCTGAACTCTTCATCTCAAAGTTTATTTTGGCATGCACTTCAAAATACATGACTTCATAAGATTTAACAACGTTAGGTTATATTATATTGGCCCTGTGTTCGTTCCATGCTGCGATACTTGTTTAATAAGTACACCGTAATCTAAGTTGGATTACTTTGTATCAGAATATAGACATTGTTTTGATTTAGTATTCCTGTGGCGACAAATGTTGAATAAATGCACCAATATCTAAGCTTTAAATCCTATATAACATAATCATCAATGGAGTTTCATGATATGCTCTAGAAAATCTACACAGGATACGTATTCCTTACCTATGGGCAGTGAGCTGCTACCCTCAACATTAGTTCTTGTGGCTGCCGTCAGGGGGCAGAATGGTAGTTGTACTGCTCTAGTGTACAAAGCATGCTGGACAGGGAGCTGCTACCCACAACATTAGTTCTTGCCAATTATATCAGAAGTCAAATTGGTGGTGGAAATCCTCTACAAGACCTTTTCCACAAAGCAGGTTGCGCAGTTAGCTGCTATTGACAACGTGTTCTTGTCACTGCAATCAGAGGGCGGGATGGTTGTGGAAATCCCCTATCTATAAGACATTTTTCATAAAGACTGGCTGGAGGATGTAAAACCAAACAAATAAACATTTTCCACAAAGTAGATTGCACAGGGAACTTCTACCCACAAAAGTAGTTTCATCCACTGCCGTTAGAGGGCAGGTTGGCGATGGAAATCCTCTACAAGAACTTTCCACAAAGCAGGTTGCACACTGAAGTAGTTTCATCCAGTGCCGTTAGAGGGCAGGTTGGTAGTGAAAAGCCTCCACAAGACTTTTTCCACAAAGCGGGTTGCACACTAGGCTGCTAGTGCTACACAAGACATTAGTTCTTGCCACTGCCGACAGAGGGCGGGTTGGTGGTGAAAATCGCTTAAGTGCCTGTCACACCTTACCGGATTGAGTACCGGACACAACCAGACAAAGAATTTTCTAGTCCAGTGGTGTTTGGTATCAAAATGTACCGAAATGTGTTGAAATGTTCCAATGGTCGCCGGACAAAACGGATGCTAAACGGACAAGGAACGTACATTAACGAATAACCACCGGATGATAACCGGACGACAACCGAATGTCAAACGGACGGGCCGAATATCAACCAGACACATACCAGACTGTTAATGGACGCACCAAAAACATATAAAATACCGACAGACCGAATTCCCGCAGCACCATCAAGAGACTCTGCAGGAAGCAAACCGGAGACGTAACGGATGGGTATGGGACATGAACCAGACAAAATGGTCTAAACGGACTTAAAACGGACACCAACTGTATAAGTCAGTCCTGCGGTGTCCGGTACAAGTTTTGTGCATGTTCAAAACTTGACACCATACACACTGGACACCACCGGACAGAGAACAGACACGCCGGATGCGTACCATATATAAAACGGACATTGACGTATTCCAGCGGAGAGTGTCCATTTTCTATCCGGTAACCCAATCCGGTAAGGTGTGACTGAGCCTTTATGGATTGGATCGGTTGGATGTTGGAGTTTTACCACCTGGCAACATCTAAGGTCATATCAGGATGGGTACTGATTTGTGACAGTGTGCACTCATTCCAACTTAATAGTGCTGCCCCATGGGGAAATCCGGCTGCCAGCACCATGGCCTGATATCCCACTCAGTCACATTATCCTGACACTGAGCCATCCAGTTCTTGCCCTATCCTAATAATGCTGAGCAGCAGTCTAGGAAGTGACAAGTATCAATTTGTACGTCATTTGTTTGACTCGACGAGGATCCCACGATCTACCAAAACGGGAGACGGATGCTGAGCTCATTCAGCCATCCCGCCTGGTGAACTCGTTCATGACATGCTGCTGCTTTAGGTCCATGCAGCTTCCCGCCAGGTGTCAACTGGGAACAAACTACTCAAACCTGGCAGATATTTACCCAGGCAATTAATCTTTCACAAAAGCCAACAGCAAACCGTAATGTACCCGTTATTTTCTATTTAAATAGCTTTAAATAGAGGCATTGAATCCATGCTAATAGGTTAAAGTAAACATCTTCCAGATGAGTGACGAAAGGCAACGGGTTCAGTGAACATAATAAAACGAGGGGGAAAACCCCCAAAACACAACGATTTGACTCTCAATCCCACCACTAAAGGACATTGCTACCACACAAGTCTGGCTGCAGGTCCCAGGTTTGGGTATTTATTAAGTAGGAAAGCAATTCTCCAGCATGTTTATATTAACGTTCAAACTGCATGTGCGGTGGTCGAATTGGTAAGGCGCAGTCTTCCCGACCAGGCGGGATGACCGAATAAGTTCAGTGTCCAGCTCCCATTTTGGTAAAGTACTCATTAAGCTAAACTCTCTTTCAATAGCAAAATTTGACATTCACCTATGTTGGGTGCCTAGTCATGTGGGTATCCCAGGAAATGAGAGAGCAGATCAAGCGGCCACTCGAGCCCTGACTGTTCCTTTGGAACACTTTCATATTCCCCACTCTGATCTGAAACCTACCATTCAAAAATACATTTGGAACCTATGGCAGATCGAATGGGATGAACACCCAGACAACAAACTCCATAGAATTACCCCCTCTCTGAACGGACTGCCGCAGAGTCGCCTGGAAGGGCGACACAACCAGGTTGTTTTAACAAGATGCCATATTGGCCACTCGTGGCTAACACATGTTTTTCTGCTCAAGGGGGAGCCTCCCCCTGAATGTATTGGATGTCAGTCCCCACTGACATTAAAACACATTTTATTAAACTGTGTGGATTTCATGGCCCTGCGCCAACAATTTTACACTGCAAACAACATGCAAGACCTTTTTACTAAAGTAAAACAAGAAAAGATTTTAGCCTTTTTGAGGGCAGCTGGTTTGTACCAACTCATATAGGTTTTTAAACAAATTTCATCAGTGAATAATACTATCATTTAGACTTTTATTTAGCTATATGATTGTGAGTTTACAAAATTCATGAGTGTCCATTGACACAAAATTGATTGTATGCTTTTACATGTAAAAGTGATGGTTTCAACAAAAACAAACATTTCTCGCCGTGAATATGGCCTATACTGCCGACACGGCGTAAAGCAACCACCAATCAATCAATCAACCCATTTTGGTAGATTATGGGATTCAAGTCAAACCAATGACTTAAAAATTAATACTTGTCGCTTCCAAGCCAGGCGCTTGGCATTATTAGGATAGGGCAAGGACTGGTTGGATCAGTGTCAGGATAATGTGACTGAGTGGGATATCAGGTCATGGTGCTGGTGGTCTGGTCTCCAGTGGGGCAGCACTACAAAGTCACCATGAGTGTGCACTGTCACAAGTCAGTACCCATACTGAAATGACCATAGATGTTGCCAGGATGTAAAACTCCAACAACCAACCAACGATCCCGCGTGGAAGGTCGATCAGGCCGTAAGCACAGTGACCTGATATCCCACTCAGTCACATTATCCTGATACAGAGCAAACTACTCCTTGTCCTATCCGAGCGCCAGCCTAGGTAGCGACAAGTATCAAATTTGCGACTCTTGACTCAGCCTTTCTTGTGTGTGTGAAAGACCAAGGCCGCGCATGGCCTTTAACAAAGAAGAACAAAGACAAAGAAGAAGAAAATATGTGGGCGCTTAAGAAACATCGCTGCCAGTTTTTTTTAAAAGACTTTTTTTTTGGCTTTGCTATAATTGATATCGTCACCACCAGCCGTGAGTCAGCAGCAGGTTACACTGTGTGTACATATATATTATGTCCAGGATAGGGATGTACACTAATACAGCTAGTTCATGGCATGTGGAAGCCTGTAGGTTGATAGAACTGTACACTAACACAGCTAGTCCATGGCATGTGGAAGCCTGTAGGTGGATAGAGGTGTACACTAATACAGCTAGTTCATGGCATGTGGAAGCCTGTAGGTGGATAGAAGTGTACACTAATACAGCTAGTTCATGGCATGTGGAAGCGTGTAGGTGGATAGAGGTGTACACTAATACAGCTAGTTCATGGCATGTGGAAGCCTGTAGGTTGATAGAACTGTACACTAACACAGCTAGTTCATGGCATGTGGAAGCCTGTAGGTGGATAGAGGTGTACACTAATACAGCTAGTTCATGGCATGTGGAAGCCTGTAGGTGGATAGAGGTGTACACTAATACAGCTAGTCCATGGCATGTGGAAGCCTGTAGGTGGATAGAGGTGTACACTAATACAGCTAGTTCATGGCATGTGGAAGCCTGTAGGTGGATAGAAGTGTACACTAATATAGCTAGTTCATAGCATGTGGAAGCCTGTAGGTGGATAGAGGTGTACACTAATACAGCTAGTTCATGGCATGTGGAAGCGTGTAGGTGGATAGAGGTGTACACTAATACAGCTAGTTCATGGCATGTGGAAGCCTGTAGGTTGATAGAACTGTACACTAACACAGCTAGTTCATGGCATGTGGAAGCCTGTAGGTGGATAGAGGTGTACACTAATACAGCTAGTTCATGGCATGTGGAAGCGTGTAGGTGGATAGAGGTCTACACTAATACAGCTAGTCCATGGCATGTGGAAGCCTGTAGGTGGATAGAGGTGTACACTAATACAGCTAGTCCATGGCATGTGGAAGCCTGTAGGTGGATAGAACTGTACACTAACACAGCTAGTCCATGGCATGTGGAAGCCTGTAGGTGGATAGAGGTGTACACTAACACAGCTAGTTCATGGCATGTGGAAGCCTGTAGGTGGATAGAGGTGTACACTAATACAGCTAGTCCATGGCATGTGGAAGCATGTAGGTGGATAGAACTGTACACTAACACAGCTAGTCCATGGCATGTGGAAGCCTGTAGGTGGATAGAGGTGTACACTAATACAGCTAGTCCATGGCATGTGGAAGCCTGTAGGTGGATAGAGGTCTACACTAATACAGCTAGTTCATGGCATGTGGAAGCCTGTAGGTGGATAGAGGTGTACACTAATACAGCTAGTCCATGGCATGTGGAAGCCTGTAGGTGGATAGAACTGTACACTAACACAGCTAGTCCATGGCATGTGGAAGCCTGTAGGTGGATAGAACTGTACACTAACACAGCTAGTCCATGGCATGTGGAAGCCTGTAGGTGGATAGAGGTGTACACTAATACAGCTAGTTCATGGCATGTGGAAGCCTGTAGGTGGATAGAGGTGTACACTAATACAGCTAGTCCATGGCATGTGGAAGCCTGTAGGTGGATAGAAGTGTACACTAATACAGCTAGTTCATGGCATGTGGAAGCGTGTAGGTGGATAGAGGTCTACACTAATACAGCTAGTTCATGGCATGTGGAAGCCTGTAGGTGGATAGAGGTGTACACTAATACAGCTAGTTCATGGCATGTGGAAGCCTGTAGGTGGATAGAGGTGTACACTAATACAGCTAGTTCATGGCATGTGGAAGCCTGTAGGTGGATAGAGGTGTACACTAATACAGCTAGTTCATGGCATGTGGAAGCCTGTAGGTGGATAGAGGTGTACACTAATACAGCTAGTCCATGGCATGTGGAAGCATGTAGGTGGATAGAACTGTACACTAACACAGCTAGTCCATGGCATGTGGAAGCCTGTAGGTGGATAGAGGTGTACACTAATACAGCTAGTCCATGGCATGTGGAATGTTCATGTATATAGAGAGATGAGGGTTCCGACCATCTTGTTCTTTGTGTCAGAAGAGTGGCAGGCTGGAAGGACACAACGCCAAATGCGGGCTGCACACATCCTCATGAGTGTGTGTGGCCATTGTGTTCGTTGAAGCGCGTTAAGTGTCGCCCACAAGTGTCTGTCCATGATGCTCTTACACCCAGTGAAACCCACAGCTATCCGCACACCGGACGTGGTGGCCGAATCAGTAAAGTCGAGGCTTCCCATACGGAAGGTCAGGAGCTTGAACCCCAGTGGAGAAAAACCAATGACTTACAACATGGATACTTGTCGCTAGCTAGCCTGGTGCTCGGCATCATTAGGATAGGACAAGGACTCGTTAGCTCAAAATCAGGATAATGTGACTGTGTGAGAAATCGGGTCATGATGCTGGCGGCCTGGTCTCCGAATGGGGCAGCATTAAAAGGTCGTCATGAGTGTGCACTCTCACCAGTCGGTACCCATCCTGACATGACCTATGATGTTGCTCAGATGTAAAACTCCAACAAACACAAACAAATCCTATCCGCACCAGAGAAGTCGGTCATTGAAGCTGTTTGTCTGATGAAAGTCAAACATTTCAAACCGGAACACTGACCTAGATTTGATTCTACATATCCTACTTAGCTGCTGATGCACTTATTAAGACGCTTAAAAGCCACGCCCTGCACACACTTTAAAGCTTAAAAGCCACGCTCTGTGCCTACTTTAAAGCTTAAAAGCCATGCTCTGTGCCTACTTTAAAGCTTAAAAGCCACGCTATGTGCCCACTTTAAAGCTTAAAAGCCACGTTTTGTGCCCACTTTAAAGCTTAAAAGCCACGCTCTGTGCCTACTTTAAAGCTTAAAAGCCAGGCTATGTGCCCACTTTAAAGCTTAAAAGCTGCGATCTGTGCCTACTTTAAAGCTTAAAAGCCATGCTCTGAGCCCACTTTAAAGCTTAAAAGCCACGTTCTGTGCCTACTTTAAAGCTTAAAAGTCACGCTCTGTGCCTACTTTAAAGCTTAAAAGCCACGCTCTGTGCCCACTTTAAAGCTTAAAAGCCACGCTCTGTGCCCACTTTAAAGCTTAAAACCCACGCTATGTGCCTACTTTAAAGCTTGAAAGCCACGCTATGTGCCCACTTTAAAGCTTAAAAGCCACGCTATGTGCCCACTTTAAAGCTTAAAAGCTGCGCTCTGTGCCTACTTTAAAGCTTAAAAGCCACGCTCTGTGCCCACTTTAAAGCCTAAAAGATGCGCTCTGTGCCCACTTTAAAGCTTAAAAGCCACGATATGTGCCCATTTTAAAGCTTAAAAGCCATGCTCTGTGCCTACTTTAAAGCTTAAAAGCTGCGATATGTGCCCACTTTAAAGCTTAAAAGCCATGCTATGTGCCCACTTTAAAGCTTAAAAGCTGCACTCTGTGCCCACGTTAAAGCTTAAAAGCCACGCTCTGTGCCCACTTTAAAGCTTAAACGCCATGCTCTGTGTCCACTTTAAAGCTTAAAAGCCATGATATGTGCCCACTTTAAAGCTTAAATGCCATGCTCTGTGCCTACTTTAAAGCTTAAAACCATGCTCTGTGCCCACTTTAAAGCTTAAAAGCCATGCTCTGCACACACTTACCATGAGGGTGCACTGCTACAAGTCAGTGCCTGTCCCTATATGACCTTGAATGTTGGCAGGACACACAACTCCAACAAACAAGCATCTGTGACATAAATGGCTGTTAATGGCTAGAGAAAGAGACACTTGTCTGTAGAGAACCAGCAGTATGACCCTTTGCTGCAGGGGTTGGTGGCAAAATGCTGTTACGGTGGGAGGTGGCTTTGTTTCATGTTAATCAGTTCATGTCGCTATCTGTGTAAAACACTGACACTGTGTGGTCACCTCTAATTGAATATGTGTGCGCATATATTATATATATAAGCTAGTTTTATTTAATGACGCCTCTAGAGCGCATTGATCTCCATACACATACCCCTATATTATATATATAAGCTAGTTTCATTTAATGACGCCTCTAGAGCGCATTGATCTCCGTACACATACTCCTATATTATATATATAAGCTAGTTTCATTTAATGATGCCTCTAGAGCGCATTGATCTCCATACACATACTCCTATATTATATATATAAGCTAGTTTCATATAATGACGCCTCTAGAGCACATTGATCTCCGTACACATACTCCTATATTATATATATAAGCTAGTTTCATATAATGATGCCTCTAGAGCACATTGATCTCCATACACATACTCCTATATTATATACATAAGCTAGTTTAATTTAATGACGCCTCTAGAGCACATTGATCTCCATACACATACTCCTATGTTATATATATAAGCTAGTTTCATATAATGACGCATCTAGAGCACATTGATCTCCGTACACATACTCCTATATTATATATATAAGCTAGTTTCATTTAATGATGCCTCTAGAGCGCATTGATCTCCATACACATACTCCTATGTTATATATATAAGCTAGTTTCATTTAATGATGCCTCTAGAGTGCATTGATCTCCATACACATACTCCTATGTTATATATAAAAGCTAGTTTCATTTAATGATGCCTCTAGTGCACATTGATCTCCATACACATACTCCTATGTTATATATATAAGCTAGTTTCATATAATGACGCCTCTAGAGCACATTGATCTCCGTACACATACTCCTATATTATATATATAAGCTAGTTTCATTTAATGATGCCTCTAGAGCGCATTGATCTCCATACACATACTCCTATATTATATATATAAGCTAGTTTCATTTAATGATGCCTCTAGAGTGCATTGATCTCCATACACATACTCCTATGTTATATATATAAGCTAGTTTCATATAATGACGCCTCTAGAGCACATTGATCTCCGTACACATACTCCTATATTATATATATAAGCTAGTTTAATTTAATGACGCCTCTAGAGCGCATTGATCTCCATACACATACTCCTATATTATATATATAAGCTAGTTTCATTTAATGATGCCTCTAGAGCACATTGATCTCCATACACATACTCCTATATTATATATATAAGCTAGTTTCATTTAATGACGCCTCTAGAGCACATTGATCTCTATAAACATACTCCTATATTATATATATAAGCTAGTTTCATATAATGACGCCTCTAGAGCACATTGATCTCCATACACATACTCCTATATTATATATATAAGCTAGTTTCATATAATGATGCCTCTAGAGTGCATTGATCTCCATACACATACTCCTATATTATATATATAAGCTAGTTTCATATAATGACCCCTCTAGAGCACATTGATCTCCGTACACATACTCCTATTTTATATATATAAGCTAGTTTAATTTAATGACGCCTCTAGAGCGCATTGATCTCCATACACATACTCCTATATTATATATATAAGCTAGTTTCATTTAATGACGCCTCTAGAGCACATTGATCTCCATACACATACTCCTATATTATATATATAAGCTAGTTTCATATAATGACGCCTCTAGAGCACATTGATCTCCATACACATACTCCTATATTATATATATAAGCTAGTTTCATATAATGATGCCTCTAGAGTGCATTGATCTCCATACACATACTCCTATATTATATATATAAGCTAGTTTCATATAATGACCCCTCTAGAGCACATTGATCTCCGTACACATACTCCTATTTTATATATATAAGCTAGTTTAATTTAATGACGCCTCTAGAGCGCATTGATCTCCATACACATACTCCTATATTATATATATAAGCTAGTTTCATTTAATGACGCCTCTAGAGCACATTGATCTCCATACACATACTCCTATATTATATATATAAGCTAGTTTCATATAATGACGCCTCTAGAGCACATTGATCTCCGTACACATACTCCTATATATATAAATAAGCTAGTTTCATTTAATGACGCCTCTAGCACATTGATCTCCATACACATACTCCTATATTATATATATAAGCTAGTTTCATTTAATGATGCCTCGAGAGCACATTGATCTCCATACACATACTCCTATATTATATATATAAGCTAGTTTCATTTAATGACGCCTCTAGAGCACATTGATCTCCATACACATACTCCTATATTATATATATAAGCTAGTTTCATATAATGACGCCTCTAGAGCACATTGATCTCCATACACATACTCCTATATTATATATATAAGCTAGTTTCATTTAATGATGCCTCGAGAGCACATTGCTCTCCATACACATACTCCTCCTTGTAGAAGAACCGTTCTTACTCTCACAATGGGACGCCGTCACATCGCCGACACTATTATTCCAGGATGGGTCCTAAATGGGTTGAAAACCCGGCGTCCGTGCGCTCCCGAAAGGACGGACGCTGGCGTTCACGGAGAGTAAGCAATGGAGAATCAAGCTGTGTTGAGGTTATACCCCTGTCACACTACAACGTAATGAGCGAACGTGAGCCTAACGTGGTGATATTTCGTTATTACGTTGATGGACGTTGGATTACGTTATGATGACGTCATAATGACGTTAGAGTGACGTCGAGCTACGTCACATTACGTCGTGTAACGTCGATTAACGTTGAGGTTTTGGACATGCTCAAAAGTTTCGACGTAGGACGAACGTAAGGGTTTAAGTTCACCGTACGTTCTGTTCACGTTCAGCGAACGTCAATGACGTTAAACGGACGTTATTCCAATGCTCCTCACTACGTTCAACTACGTTCCTCTACGTTGACCCCCATTAAACCGAGTGCAAATGCCCTCGGGGCGTAATGGGAATGTCAGGAGAACGTCAGGAGAACGTCAGGAGAACGTCAGGAGAACGTCAGGGTCAGATTCAACGTACGTTCAACGTCTCATGACATAGCTAACGTCCCGTAACGTTCTTCTGGCGATGGAATAACGTTCATAACGTTCCGTGAGCGTCATTACGTTGACCTCTCTCGTTGAATGACGGTATCACTACGCTTTGCCGACGTTACGCTCTCGTCCACTACGCTGCATCCACGTTCAACTTCTGCCCAAATTTGCATACTACGCCGAGAAGTTCAACGTTCTTCATGTTCTCCCTACGTCGACGTCGTTACGTCGTAGTGTGACAGGGCCATAAACTACACACGTCCCACTGATTACAGCGACCCTCTGTCAGAGCAACCGGCAGGGATGGCCGAATGAGTTGAGCGTTCATCTCGATCGTGGGATTCAAACCCACGGGTAGAGTCAAACCCTGGACGGGTCAAACAAATGACTTAAAAATTGCTCACCCTTGACCTTAGATGTTGCCAGGACGTAACACTCCAACAACCAACCAACTTAAACATTGATACTTGTAGCTTCCCAGTCAGGCGCTCGGCATTATTAGATTAGGGTAAGGACTGGTTTCCTCAGTGTCAGGATAATGCGACTGAGTTGGATATCAGGTCATGGTACTGGCGGCCTGGTCTCCCAGTGGGGCAGCACTGTGAAGTTGTCATGAGCGTGCACTGTCACAAGTCGCTACCTGCCCTGATATGACCCTAGATGTTGCCAGGACGTAAAACTCCAACAACCAACCCTTGTCCGAACCGAGGGTTCCACCAGGTGCAAGCGGGTCTGTGTCTGCCAAACAGGGTATGTGGGGACACAGCCGGGTGTGAGGGGACACAGCCGGGTGTGAGGGGACACATCCGGGTGTAAGGGGACACAGTCGGGTTTGTGGGGACACAGCCGGGTGTGAGGGGACACAGCCGGGTGTGTGGGGACACAGCCGGGTGTGAGGGGACACAGCCGGGTGTGAGGGGCCACAGCCGGGTGTGAGGGGACACAGTCGGGTTTATGGGGACACAGCCGGGTGTGAGGGGACACAGCCGGGTGTGTGGGGACACAGCCGGGTGTGAGGGGACACAGTCGGGTTTGTGCGGACACAGCCGGGTGTGAGGGGACACAGCCGGGTGTGAGGGGACACAGCCGGGTGTGAGGGGACACAGCCGGGTGTGAGGGGACACAGCCGGGTGTGAGGGGACACAGTCGGGTGTGTGGGGACACAGCCGGGTGTGAGGGGACACAGTCGGCCTCGGACAAATTCCAAATGTCGCCCTACTTTGAGCGGCGGTTTAGGTTTAGCAGTCGAGTGCCTCGAAAATGGCGTCCTCCATGACATGCACTTCCTGCTGCTCGCATATTTTGAGCACATAACTTTCCACTTTTCTTTTCATAAACTAAAGACATGCCAGCCGTTTCATCTATTCTTCGTTTTTTTATCGAGCAATTGTATTTACGTTCCCCATCTTCATTAATAACTGTATTGAAAAATACAAAATACAAAGAAAAACCCGAAACCGCCGCCATTTTGGACGCGGAATCGTTCGTTTTCGCCTCCTACTCGAAAAGCGCGACGTCTCGGAGTCGCCTCTGAGGCACATGTTGAACGCAAATTGTCAAACAAAGATATTGCGAAAACGTCTTGGAGTGACTCTGACTCGTCTGAGGCGCTCAGCGCTGATACGAGGAGGAAGTCACAACTATGTGTGATGTGAAGGGAAGTGAGGGTGTGGGTGAGTGTGAGTAGGTGTGTGAGTGGGGGGGTGTGAGGGTGAGTGGGGATTGAGAAGAGTGTAGAGGGGGATGTGAGGTGTGGGTGAGTGTGAGTAGGTGTGTGAGTGGTGGGTGTGAGGGTGAGTGGGGATTGAGGAGAGTGTAGAGGGGGATGTGAGGTGTGGGGGGAGTGTGAGTAGGTGTGTGAGTGGGTGGTGTGAGGGTGAGTGGGGATTGAGGAGAGTGTAGGGGGTGTGAGAGGGGGATGTGAGGTGTGGGGGGAGTGTGAGTAGGTGTGTGAGTGGGTGGGTGGAGGGTGAGTGGGGATTGAGGAGAGTGTAGAGGGGGATGTGAGGTGTGGGGGAGTGTGAGTAGGTGTGTGAGTGTGGGGTGTGAGGGTGAGTGGGGATTGAGGAGAGTGTAGAGGGGATGTGAGTGGGGGAGTGTGAGTAGGTGTGAGTGGGTGGTGTGAGGGTGAGTGGGATTGAGGAGAGTGTAAGGGGGATGTAGGTGTGGGTGAGTGTGAGTAGGTGTGTGAGTGGTGGGTGAGGGTGAGTGGGAATTGAGGAGAGTGTAGAGGGGGATGTGAGGTGTGGGGAGTGTGAGTAGGTGTGTGAGTGGGGGGTGTGAGGGTGAGTGGGGATTGAGGAGAGTGTAAGGGGGATGTGGTGTGGGGGGAGTGTGAGTAGGTGTGTGATTGGGGGGTGTGAGGGTGAGTGGGGATTGAGGAGAGTGTAGAGGGGGATGTGAGGTGTGGGGTGAGTGTGAGTAGGTGTGTGAGTGGTTGGGTGTGAGGGTGAGTGGGGATTGAGGAGAGTGTAGAGGGGGATGTGAGGGTTGGGTGAGTGTGAGTAGGGTGTGAGTGGGGGTGTGAGGGTTGAGTGAGGATTGAGGAGAGTAGTAGAGGGGGGATGTGAGTGTGTGGGGGAGTGTGAGTAGTGTGTGTGAGTGGGGGAAAAGGGGTGAGGAGTGAGTAAGGGGGGTGTGAGGGTGAGTGGGGAGAGGAGAGGTAGAGTGTGAGTGTGGGGGAGTGGGAGTAGGTGTGTGAGTGTGGGGTGATGGGTGAGTGGGATTGAGGAGAGTAGTGGGGGAATGAGGTGTGGGGGAGTGTGAGTAGGGTGTAGTGGTGGGTGTGAGGGTGATGGGGATTGAGGAGAGTAGAGGGGATGTGTGGGGGGAGTGTGGTAGGTGTGAGGGGTGGAGGGTGAGTGGGGATTGAGGAGAGTGTAGAGGGATGAGGTGTGGGGTGAGTGTGAGTAGGTGTGTGAGTGGGGGTGTGAGGGTGAGTGGGGATTGAGGAGAGTGGTAGAGGGGGATGTGAGTGTGGGGGGAGTGTGAGTAGGTGTGTGAGTGGGGGGTGTGAGGGTGAGTGGGGATTGAGGAGAGTGTAGAGGGAGGCGTGTGAATGGTGTGGGGGGAGTGTGAGTAGGTGTGTGGAGTGGGTGGGTGTGGGTGGATGGGGATTGAGGAGAGTGGAGGGGATGGTGAGGTGTGGGGGTGAGTGTGAGTAGGTGTGTGAGGTGGGGGGGGGTGTGAGGGTGTAGTGGGTGAGGGGTGAGGAGAGTGTAGAGAGGGGTGATGTGAGGTGTGTGGGGGAGTGTGATAGGTGTGTGAGGGTGGGGTGAGGGGGAGTGGGGATTGAGGAGAGTGTAGAGGGGGATGTGAGGTGTGGGGAGTGTGAGTAGGTGTGTGAGTGAGTGGTGGGTGTGAGGGTGAGTCAGGATTGAGTGGGGTGTAGGGATGTGAGGTGTGGGGGAGTGTGAGTAGGTGTGTGAGTGGTGGGTGTGAGGGTGAGTGGGGATTGAGGAGAGTGTAGAGGGGGATGTGAGGTGTGGGGGGAGTGTTAGTAGGTGTGTGAGTGGGTGGGTATGAGGGTGAGTGGGGATTGAGGAGAGTGTAGAGGGGGATGTGAGGTGTGGGGGGAGTGTGAGTAGGTGTGTGAGTGGGGGGGGGTGAGGGTGAGTGGGGATTGAGGAGAGTGTAGAGGGGGATGTGAGGTGTGGGGGGAGTCGATGGGAATTTAATGCTGATCGAGATATAAGTTTAAAACAGTGAAGTGTGCATTGTGTTCAAGAACACGAACAAAAGTGTGAAATATGGCAAGTTTTTGGTGAGGTCTATATGTTGTTGTTTGTTGTCTTATCTCCTAGCAGCATCTAAGGTCATACCAGGACGGGTACCGACTTATGACACTGCACACTCATGGACATTTTATAGTATTGGCCCATTGGGAGACCAGGCTGCTGGCACCATGACCTGATAACCAACTCAGTCACATTATCCTGACACTGCTAACCAGTTCTTGCCCTATCCTATTAATGCCAAACACCAGGCTAGGAAGCGACAAGTATAAATTTGGTAGGTCATTGGTTTGATTCCGCTTGGATTAGAACTCCCGACCTTCCGCACCGGAAACCTGCGCTCTACCGATTGGGCCGCCGTTTCCGGTGTGAGTGAGTGTGTGAATATCTGTACGAGTGAGTGCGTGAATATATGTGTGAGTGAGCGTGAGTGTGTGTGAGTGAGTGAATATTTGTGAGTGAATGTGTGACTAGATATATGAGTGTGTGTGTGGATATAGGTGTGAGTGAGAGTGGTTGTGTGTGAGTGAGTAGGTGTGAGTGAGTGTGTGAATATATGTGTGGGTGAGAGTGGTTGTCTATGAGTGAGTATGTGTGACTGAATGTGTGAATATATGTGTGAGTGAGAGTGTGAATATATGTGTGAGTGAGAGTGGTTGTGTGTGAGTGAGTATGTGTGAGTGAGTGTGTGAATATATGTGTGGGTGAGAGTGGTTGTCTATGAGTGAGTATGTGTGACTGAATGTGTGAATATATGTGTGAGTGAGAGTGTGAATATATGTGTGAGTGAGAGTGGTTGTGTATGAGTGGGTGAGTATGTGTGACTGAATGTGTGAATATATGTGTGAGTGAGAGTGTGAATATATGGGTGAGTGAGAGTGGTTGTGTGTGAGTGAGTATGTGTGAGTGAGTGTGTGGATATAGGTGTGAGTGAGAGTGCGAATGTATGTGTGAGTGAGAGTGGTTGTGTATGAGTGAGTATGTGTGACTGAATGTGTGAATATATGTGTGAGTGAGAGTGTGAATATATGTGTGAGTGAGAGTGGTTGTGTGTGAGTGAGTATGTGTGAGTGAGTGTGTGGATATAGGTGTGAGTGAGAGTGCGAATGTATGTGTGAGTGAGAGTGGTTGTGTATGAGTGGGTGAGTATGTGTGAGTGAATGTGTGAATATATGTGTGAGTGAGTGTGTGAATATATGTGTGAGTGAGAGTGGTTGTGTATGAGTGAGTATGTGTGAGTGAATCTGTGAATATATGTGTGAGTGAGAGTGGTTGTGTGTGAGTGAGTATGTGTGAGTGAGAGTGTGAATATATGTGTGGGTGAGAGTGGTTATGTGCGAGTGAGTGAGTATGTGTGAGTGAGTGTGTGAATATAGGTGTGAGTGAGTGTGTGAATATATGTGTGAGTGAGTGTGTGAATGTATGTGTGGGTGAGAGTGGTTGTGTGTGAGTGGGTGAGTATGTGTGAGTGAGTGTGTGAATATATGTGTGAGTGAGAGTGTGAATATATGTGTGAGTGAGAGTGTGAATATATGTGTGAGTGAGTGTGTGAATATATGTGTGAGTGAGAGTGTGAATATATTGGTGAGATGAAATGTGAATATATGTGTGAGTGAGTGTGTGAATATATGTGTGAGTGAGAATGGTTGTGTGTGAGTGAGTATGTGTGAGTGAGAGTGTGAATATATGTGTGGGTGAGAGTGGTTATGTGTGAGTGGGTGAGTATGTGTGAGTGAGTGTGTGAATATATGTGTGAGTGAGTGTGTGAATATATGTGTGAGTGAGAGTGTGAATATATGTGTGAGTGAGTGTGTGAATATATGTGTGAGTGAGAGTGTGAATATATGTGTGAGTGAGAATGGTTGTGTGTGAGTGAGTATGTGTGAGTGAGAGTGTGAATATATGTGTGGGTGAGAGTGGTTATGTGTGAGTGGGTGAGTATGTGTGAGTGAGAGTGTGAATATATGTGTGAGTGAGTGTGTGAATATATGTGTGAGTGAGTGTGTGAATATATGTGTGAGTGAGAGTGTGAATATATGTGTGAGTGAGAATGGTTGTGTGTGAGTGAGTATGTGTGAGTGAGAGTGTGAATATATGTGTGGGTGAGAGTGGTTATGTGTGAGTGGGTGAGTATGTGTGAGTGAGTGTGTGAATATATGTGTGAGTGAGAGTGTGAATATATGTGTGGGTGAGATTGGTTGTGTGTGAGTGAGTATGTGTGAGTGAGTGTGTGAATATATGTGTGAGTGAGAGTGTGAATATATGTGTGGGTGAGAATGGTTGTGTGTGAGTGAGTATGTGTGAGTGAGTGTGTGAATATATGTGTGGGTGAGAGTGGTTGTGTGTGAGTGAGTATGTGTGAGTGAGTGTGTGAATATATGTTTGAGGATTATAAAGATGCAGTTCACTGCAATATAATTTCCCAATGAAAGTAGCGCAAACCATACTTTGACAAATACTGACATTGAAGCCACTTGACTGAGCCAGGCTTATATAATCACCTCTTGTAAAAATATACGGTCTTTCGGTCATGATAGCTGAGCTTGGAATCATATCAATATCTCGGGTGACGGAGTTGGGGTCCATTGTTATGTAATAGTGATGCAATGTGTGCCCACTCGCTGTGTGACATATAAATAACTATGTGTAAATGTTATGATGCACATTGACCGGGATTGTGGTATGATGTCTGGTTATTAAGATACGGTTACTAATTATAGAAATGTTCCCTGCATGCACCAGGAAGAGTGCAAATGGACATGTATTATTGTTTACTCTAACTGTATGATGACTACTTGTTACCACAGGACTGCTGGGTAAGCACACACAGCCAGTCTGCATATATTAGGGACACCACCTGCCCTGGGGTTGAGTGACAGGTGCGCCCTCTTGGGCACCACCCCTCCCAGGCTGCAGAGGTGTCTGATTGGCTGGCTGTGTGAGCCCAGTCACCCTTGTACTCCTTGCACTTGCTGGGCAGACCACACACTCACTCTAGAGATACCAAAGGAAGCAGTTCACCACTGAGCTGTTCGTAACAGCCATAGGACTTAGGTACAATGGGCTGTAGGCACTGATTTAGACTGAACAAGCAGAAGCTATGTGGGTCTGTGTAGCAGGTTGTAAGTGAGTCAGGGTGGCAGGTCACTAGTAGGTGAACAAGAGTTGTAGCAATAAAGCTCAACCTTATCACTGTCAATCTTGCGTGACTTGTCTCCCTTTCTTTCTTATGAGTTGTGTTTTGGTATTTAGTGGGGTAAGACTGGCAGAGAGTTGCCAGGATCCTCCTGAGAATAGTGAGTATAAGATGAGTAACTGGAGACGGCCAGCAGTAATTCTTCACTCTGTAATTCCATATCTCCCTTCCCTGCCTGACACTTCACAGAATTGTCTACTTAAGCTCCAACCCAGTAGATCCAACTAATATGTCCAAGAGTAATTAACCTAAGTATCCTATGGCTATTTTTAGTAGGCCTAATTGCAATGCAGTTAATATATGTAGATTTGAATATTTTGTTAACACATAGGAAACATTCATGTTGTGAATTTATGGTAAATTCACTTGACCAGAGACCAGATGGGATGGGCGAATGAGTTGAGCGTCCGCCATTTTTGGTAGATAGTGCGATTCGAACTCAGGGGTTTTGAACCCTTGTCGAGTCAAATTAATTACTTAAAAATGTATACTTGTCGCTTCCTAGCCAGGCGCTCAGTATAATTAGGATAGGGAAAGGACTGGTTAGCTCAGTGTCAGGATAATGTGACTGAGTGGGAGATGAGGTCATGGTGCTGGTTGCCTGGTCTCCCAGTTGGGCAGCACTATAAAGTCACTATGAGTGTGCACTGTCACAAGTCAGTACCCGTCCTGATATGACCTTAGATGTTGCGCGGACGTAAAACTCCAACAACCAACCACGTGACCAGATCTTTGAGATCGTTGAGCCTAGTCAGTACAGTTGGAGACACTAAGTCTTTTATGCATTCTGATGATCAAGGCTTATTTAAGTTATAGCGTAGTAAGTCACTAATGGACAAGTGATTAATAACAATATTAAAATGATTTCTGTTTGGTCTCATTCAGACTTACCAACTCGTGACCGACAACAATCAATCCAAGCACCTCCCTCTGAGACAATCAATCGCCATTACACACAAAACAAACCCAGGTAAGTCCACTATTTCTTTTAAGTCTCTTATAAATATTAAAGACCAATTGTCCGCGATTGAAATATCTCTTGCTCACTCAACTAATATACTTTTTTTTAAATCAACTGTGTGAGCGTATCGGTATCTGATTTAGGTACGGTGCCCTGGGAACAGTTCCTAATTGCTGACTTTGCACTGACCTCTCTATAGATGGGTTCCTGGTCGAGTCAAAACAATGACTTATAAAATTGATACTTGTCGCTTCCTAGCCTGGTGCTCCGTATTAATAGGATAGGGCAAGGACTGGTTAGCTCAGTTTCAGGATAATGTGACTGAGTGGGATACCAGGTCATGGTCCTGGCAGCCTGATTTCCCAGTTGGGCAGCACTATAAAGTCACCATGAGTGAACACTGTCACAAGTCAGTACCCATCCTGATATGACCTAATATGTTGCCAGGACATAAAACTGCAACAACCAACAACCAATCATAGGACACCATTTTTTGTTTAAAGTAAAAACTGTGTGAGCGTATCGGTATCTGATTTAGGTACGGTGCCCTGGGAACAGTTCCTAATTGTTGACTTTGCACTGACCTGTCCATAGAGACCTAAGATGGAGCAGTTTGAATCTGTGCCTCTGAGCGGTGAGGAGAATTTGTTGCAGGCTGTTTACTGCGTCGTCGCCAACTTTGCAGACATCTAGAAGGGGGGTGGGCGGAGGGAGGGAAGGCGGGTTTATTTATGTTCACGTGATGACTGCCCACCTCCTGTTGACATGAACAACATATCATGAATGGTTCCGTGACACTTTACCACAAACTATTTGCCAGCCGATAATTGTCACCCAACACTACTTTCCCGGACGGGACTTTGATTATAATTGTTTATTTTGTATTAGTTATTATTAATATGAGGGTCGTATCATGGTAAATGGGGCCAATGTATTGTCCAGTATGTAAACAACTATTGAAAGAGTAGAAGAGTTATTTTCTTGATAGAATTGGTATTCTTACACTTTGGTGTGAAAAATATGATAAAATGAAGGCCTAATGTGACATAGTAAAATAAAAAACATGTTCAGTACACAAATATGGTGTTCCAAGGGCATAAACATGTGGACTTTTCTCTAGCCCACTAGACATTTATTTATAATAGAATATCACCTATTATTCAATGAAGTAATAACAGGAGGAGGATGGCCAAGTCTAGCGCATCTTTCGGCCGACTACACCAGAGACTCTGGAACAACCATCATGTGTCCATTCGGGTCAAAGGCAAGATCTACCATGCAATCGTGCTATCCACCCTACTATATGAAGCCGAGGCCTGGACAGTGTACAGATGACAGGTGAAAAAGCTGCATGCCTTCATGATGCGACATCTGGATTCAATCATGAGGCTAACCTCGAAGGACAAAGTGACAAATAAGGAAATACTCGAATGGACGTGGCTGCCCTTTATGGAAGATCTTCTGATCAAGAAGAATCTCCGGTGGACTGGACACCTCATGAGGATGTCATCAGACAGGCTACCAAAGCAGATCCTCTATTCTCAACTGCCTTCTGGATACAGAAAGACAGGGCACCCTTCTCTCCGGTTCAAGGATACCATCAAGAGAAACCTGAAGCTGAGAGACATTAAGACCGACTCATGGACGTCACTCTAACAGCAGAGAGCTAAATGGAGAGCGGCAGTCAAGTAATGAAAGCAGTCTTTGTTGCATCACGACCAACAGCATGGTGATGATGATGAATAAAAGGACACTTGAAATAAATATCTTGCATGCATATCTTTGTACTTTTTTCTAATATTCCATGGTGATTAAACTGGTTCTGGACGTAACTGTGGTGTCCCCTGCTTATCTCCTGCTTGTTATGTCAGGGAATATGCTATTTTGGGAATACCAGGGCTTCAACAAGAAAACACTTGGTACTGTTGCATGTGCAAGCATATTTTGTAGGACCATGACTAGTAATATAATTTTCTGACAAAGATGTATGAAAATAATTGAAATTGAAGTCCCATATTATTTTTGGTGTCCCCTGCTATTGTGTTACATCCACAACTCAAAAACTGGGAAGAATATAATCATCCTATGCAGATTTTTGTACAGTGCTTTTCTATACTTAGGGGATCATAACATGAAAATGATCACAACATGAAAATGAATAGTTTCATGCAATACATTTTCTTAAATAGTTGTTTTGATTAATAAATCCACACTTGTTGATTAATAAGTCCACACTTGGGCTGGCTACTCAATTAGTTGTTTTTTTTTGGACAAAATGGTAACCTCAACTATCTTTTCCTGAATGTTTCCACTATATATATGGACAATATTTGGCTACTCAGCGAAAGAATTAGGAAAATACACAATATACATTTTTAGTGCTCATGTCATACTTTGGACCCATTTACCATGAAAAGACACCATGACCATATAGAATAGAGTCTAGTTTAGTTCGGAGTTGTTGTTGTTCTTTGTTAAGGTTTTACGTCCTGGCAACATCTAAGGTCATACACTGGATGTGTTGGCCGAATCGATAGGGTGTAGGCTTCCTGTGTGGAAGGTCGGGAGTTTGAATCCAGGCCGAATCAAACCAACAACTTTCATAATTGATACTTGTCGCTACCTAGCCTAACACTGGTTAAGACAGTATCGGGATAATGTGACTGTGACTATCAGGTCATGGTGCCGGTGGCCTGGTCTCCCAGTGGGGCAGCACTATAAAGTTACCAGGAGTGCACACTGTCACAAGTTGGTACCCATCCTGATAATGATATGACCTTAGATGTTGCCAGGACATTAATTAAGTGCTTCTCTCTCAATTATTCGGGAACTGAAGACCCGCATGTAGCTCAGGCCGTAGAGTGTCCACCTGTGAAGGTGTCGATCATCCGACCGATCCCGCTCAGTGGACCCATTTGCTGTTTGGGTTATTTTCCATTCCAACCATTGGTCCACAACTGGTTCATCAAAGGCTGTGGTATGTGCTGTCCTGTCTGTGGGAAAGTGTATATAAAAGACCCCTTGCTGCTTATCAGAAAAACTAGCCTACGTGGCAACAATGGGTTTCCTCCAAAGAAATATGTCAGAATGACCATATGTTTGACATCCAATAGCCGCTGATATGAAAATCAATGTGCTATAGAGGCTTTGTTATATAAAACAAGCTTTACTTTTTTTTCGGGAGCTGATGATAATACGCCTTTGTTCTCATGTGGGCTGGATGGCAGTGGGCTGGATGGCTCATCCATGCGCCACCATTGGCTGGCCTGGACTGGGAGGATCTGAGGCAGGGATCACATGACATTGCAGCAGCCTGGGGGCATTGTGTCCGCTTTGTTGTGGTTTCCATCATTCTGCCAGATCGACCACCTCCCTTAATGGCACAGTGGGCACTGCGCTCGAATCCCGTGCGAGACGTGGGGAGTTCCAACGCCGGCCGAGTCAAACCGATGAACTGCCAAAGTTTGGTACATGTAGTTAGTGTCCCTGGAGCTCACACCCCATGCACTGCCTTAGACCACTGTATGCCACTGATATTGACATCTACTTGTCTGATGCATCGCTAAGCACCTCATGCAATGCCTTAGACCACTGTATGCCACTGATATTGATGTGTACTTGTCTGATGCTCACACCCCATGCAATGCCTAAGACCACTGTATGCCACTGATATTGACGTGTACTTGTCTGACGCATTGCTAAACACCTCATGCAATGCCTTAGACCACTGTATGCCACTGATATTGATGTGTACTTGTCTGATGCTCACACCCCATGCAATGCCTAAGACCACTGTATGCCACTGATATTGACGTGTACTTGTCTGACGCATCGCTAAACACCTCATGCAATGCCTTAGACCACTGTATGCCACTGATATTGACGTGTACTTGTCTGACGCATCGCTAGGATAGTGTTGGTTGGTTGTTGGAGTTTGACAACAATTGATACTTTACGACTCATAGCCAAGCGCTCGTTATTAGGGTAGGGCAATGACTGGTTGGCTCACTGTGATGATAATGTGACTGAGTGTGGTATCAGGTCATCAGGTTGGAGAGCTTACCTCGATCGGGCTATGGTGTTTAAATACTTCATTCGACCTCCGGTTCAATTTCCAAGGTCGAATTTTATATAGGATTAGTTAGGAGGTTCAAAAATATGGTTATATCACACTGAGTTTTGGGAAGTTTACATATTGGAATACATCACTAGAAAGCCAAACATTATATCTAATTTCCTGGTTATTCATTGGACATTTAGTTGGGACCGGATTGAGTAAATTAACAATGAATATTAGGAAATAATTCAGTAGTTACAACACATGGCTACAGGACAGAACTGCCCATGTTATAACTGTGTTGGTATAGCCATTAATCCCAAACAATAGAGGAACCTCCAGCCAACAATAGGGGTATATGCTGGTCTGTGGCCCACTCATATACTTCCACTTGCCACTGGGGGAGGTCCTGTGGGGACTGTTGTACATCATTTAGATATATTTTTTGCATACCAATATATATATATGCATAAGAAATAATTCACTGTGATTATGCATCTGCTGCATAATCACCACAAAGATGCTGGTACAACATTAAGAAAAACCTACCTTAAATATTATTGTATTTGATTTATTTTATTGTTGTGACAGCATATATACATATATACACATATACATATACACACATATACATATATTAATAAACACTTTATAGATTTAAAACGATATGTATAGCCTCTCAGCTTCCCAGTTCCGAGCCTCCCTCCACCATATCCCACATATTTGAATAGAAGTAAAAAGTAATAAACAAAAGTAATATAAATCAAATAAAAATGCCAACCACTCAGCAAATATATGTTTATATATGGATACAATACAACCCCGTTAAACCAAGCTCGGTTAAACCAAATGATCAGTTAATCCAAATTCTTTTGGGTGGCCCGCAAAATACTACCATTTATCATATACAAAAGTTGGTTAAACTGGTAAAGTCGGGTCCGGTAAAGTAGGGCCGGTAAAGTTGGGTCTGGTATAGTCGCGTCCGGTAAAGTTGGGTCTGGTAAAGTCATGTCTGGTAAACTCAGGCAAAGGAGAGTCGGGCAAAGGAGAGTCGGGTAAAGTAGAGTCGGGTAAAGTCAGGTCGGGTAAAGTCAGGTCGGGTAACATCAAGTATTATTGCCATTTTTATCATTATATATTTGTTATTATTATCATCGTTATTATCATTATTATCATTGTTATTATCATTATTCTTATCATTATTAATACCGTATTATTTTAATCATTATTCGCATTATTTTTAGATTTACATATACATGTATGTATACATATAATATATATATATATAGATATAAATATACATGTACACATACATATGTGTATACATATAAATATACATATACATGTGTATATATGTCTATATATACATGCATTCACATCTACATATATGTATACATATATACATATGGAGACGTATATATGTGACTACATAATTATATATATATATATATGTGAATACATACTGTATTTAGAGATGACTGCATCACATATTGTAGAGTGGTCCTCCATTTGTCACTGGTAAGTTAACCCATGTGTAGTCTGTTTCACTCTCAGACTTATTGCAAGGGGCCTAAGCTCTGACACTTTAACACTCAGATTTTAACCAAAAACTGCCAAGGAAAGCTTTCACACCTCAGGTTGCCAATGGTTCTCTGGGCTGCACCTCCACTGACAGCTGAGCTCACTGAGTGTGAATGTGTCAGAGCTTATGCCCTTTGAATAGGTGTGAGAGTGGATTGGATTTGGTTTATAAGGGTGTGTGCCACAGTGCACTGCACACACATATTTCTGAAGGCACACACTACACAACAGTCAACTTGTTACTTGCAAATGGATTACCATTGTGAAGGATCTGGCACAGTCATCCTTACATTTAGGAACACTGGTAAGTTATTCTTCACCTGATATTGCAATATTATTTATATATTATATATAATACATACATATGTATGTGCATATATGCATATATACATATAGCTTTAAAAGTATGTGTACATGTACATGCATAATCAAAAATAAATTAAATATAAATGGAATGTTATTTAGGGTAATGGCAGTGTTTGGTTAAAATCTGAGTGTGAAAGTGTCAGAGCTTAGGCCCCTTGCATTGTTGCAATAAGTCTGATAGTTTCACAGACTAGATATGGATTAACTTAGTAGTGACAAATGGAGGACCACTCTAAGATATGTGATGCAGTCATCTCTAAATACAATATGTATTTATATGCATATGTGTAGAGTCATGTATATATGTATGCATATGTATATATAGATGTGTATGTATGTATATGTATATGTATGTATGTATATGTATGTATGTATATGTATATATATGTATATATATATGTATATATATGTATGTATATATGTATGTTAACATATATGTATGTATATGTATGTATATGTATGTATATGTATGTATATGTAATGTATCTATATGTATGTATATGGATGTATATGTATGTATATGTATGTATATGTATATATGTGTATGTATGTATATGGATGTATATGTATGTATATGTATGTGTATGTATATGTATATATATGTATGTATATGTATGTATATGCATGTATATGTATGTATGTATATGTATAACATTTATAATAGGCATAGGGGGTTTGGGTTTCCAGGGGTGTGGGAGTGGAGATGGCAGCCTATCGGCACCGGGAATACCGGCTTCCCAGCACCAGGATGTATGTATATGTATGCATATGTATATTCATTCATTCAATTCAGACTCATATAGTAGGTAGATATAAAAAGTGTTTGTGTATGTTTATGTATGTTTGTATGTGTATATGTATGTATATGAATGTATATTAATGTATATGAATGTATATGAAATACGTGTATATATATGTATAGGTATGTATAGGTATATGTATAGCATTTATAATAGGCATACTGGGTTCGGGTTCGGGGTGGGAGGAGATGGCAGCCTATCGGCACAAGGAATCCCGGCTTCCCGGCGCCAGGGTTCCCGGCCTCCCGGCACCGAGACTCCCGGCACCAGGCCTCAATTCAAATAATATAAATATAAATCAAATGTGATAACCAACAATAAAAATAAATAAAATATGAATGCAATAATATACAGGGTAAGTTGAATGTTAATGTTGCTGTAACAGCAAGAAATGCCATATTTGTGGGGATTATGCATCAGATGCATAATTACAGTGTTATTTATGAGCATAGCTTACTGACCTCCTGTGAATAGAAATAAAAAGTGATAACCAACAATAAAATAAATCAAATACAATAATATTTAAGGTAGGTTTTTCTTAATGTTGTACCAGCAAGAACATTTTTTCTTATGCATATATATATATTGGTATGTAAAAAATATATCTAAATGATGTGCAACAGTCCCCACAGGACCTCCCTCAGTGGCAAGTGGAAGTATATGAGTGGGCCACAGACCAGCATATACCCCCATGGTTGACTGGAGGTTCCTCTATTGTTTGGGAGTAATGGCTATACCAACACAGTACTGTCATGGGCAGTTCTATCCTGTAGACATGTGTTGTAACTACTGAATTATTTCCTAATATTCACTGTTAATTTACTCACTCCGGTCCCAACTAAATGTCCTTTGAATATTCAGGAAATTAGATATAATTTGTTCCTTTCTAGTGATGTATTCGAATATGAAAACCTCCTAAAAATCGACCTTGGAAATTGAACCGGTACTCGAATGAGGTAGTTTAACCACCATAGCCCGAACGAGGTAAGCTCTCCAACCTGGTCATGGTGCTGGTGTCTTGGTTACCCAGTGGGGTAGAGCTATTATCACTCACCAGCTGTCACTCACCAGCACACAAATAGTATTTGTATACACTGATTCTATGGCCTGTTCTCTTTTAAACTATGTTTGAGTGAACGCTGTTGCTTGTTGCAGTAAGGTGCAGTACGTCGATTTGTGAAAAAAGATTTCAAAATTCAATGTAATACCGCCGATCGACGTTTTTCGACGTTTTTCGACGTTTTATGTCCCTACAAATACTCATAACCAAAAAAAAAAATTTGTTCACTAGAACACTACGACAGATAACCAGTCGTTAAAAATGGAGGGAAAGGACGACAAACAGGATAACGAAATGGAAATAACGGAGCACGGAGGTAAGCGTGTGGAAATAACGGAACACGGAGATAAGCATATGGATAAGGATGAGATAGTGAGACTGGTAATCCAAACAGTAAAAGAAGAATTAGCGAAGGGGGGCAAAAACAAAAAGGATATAAAAGTAAATGACGGAAACGGCACAAATGACAATGGAAATGTTGGAAAAAACAAAACACAACCAAGGGACAACGACAATGACAATGAATATCAAAACCAACTGCAGGCACTACAGGTAGCATACAACACGTTGCAAATAGAATGCACGTGGTACAAATCTGAGTTTGAGAAGCTCAAAGAACAAACGAACATCACAAATGAAAACAAAGGTATAAACAATACCAGGACTGCGCCCACGGACAAAAGGAAGCCACCCACGGATACAGCCCAAACAGAGGCGACAAAAAGTGATGGGAAAAAACTCAGCATCATAATAGTATTAATACATGGCATCCCGGAAAAAGAAGACGAAAACATGGAGAAAACTGTCACAAACATGCTAAAAGAAGCAGACTGTGACTTTGGCTGGACGGTAGTGACCAAAGCCTTCCGTCTAGGAAAGAAAATGAAAAAAGAGGCAACACCAAAAAAAACCACAGACAACAACGAGCAGACCTCAGACAAAAATAAAGACAAGGAAACCAAAGATACAGAAACCCAAAACACCGAAAAAATTACAAGCAGACCAAGGAGCATCAAAATCCAGCTGGAAAAGGAGTCACACAAAAAAGAACTCTTCCAGAAAAAAAAAATGCTCCAGTCAAAAGAAAGCTACAGCAAGGTAACAATGAGGCCGGTCAGATCAGAAGCCGAAATGCTAAATGAGAAAACGGTACAACAAATGTACACACTTGCAATGGAGAACAAAAACGAAAAAATAAAGTCAATCAAAATGAAAGGATGCAATATAGAGGTAAATGGAAAAATCTATAAGCCCAACGAATTTGATAAAAATAGAAATAGCAGAAATCACACCTGAGAAGGCAGCAACTAGGGAACACACATGGGGAGTGTCTTTCCAAGGACACAACTCCCCTTTCAGCAATCTCTACAAGTGTGAAATCTCTGGAAAGGATGGTAAAAAATATACATCAGCAGAGCAATACTACAGCTCAATAATGGCAAAATACCATGAGAAACACGACATAATGAGAATGATAGACAACACTGAAAATCCATATACCATAAAGGCAATGGCAAAGAAGATATGGGGAACACAGGATTGGTGCAAAACCAATGAAAATGTGCTGGAGGACATCGTCCACGCAAAATTCACACAAAACGAAAGCCTGAAGGAGAAACTAATAAATGCTCCAGGAAACGCATTCAGGGAATGCACAAAATGCCCATATTGGGGCTCAGGTCGGTACCTGGACAGCGCCAGTGATGGCGAAACAGTAAAACAAGGATACAAAAATAAAATGGGGAACATCCTCCAAAAAATTAAGGAAAGCCTGTGCAAGGAAGCAAATACTAATAAATAAACAAATAAATTATCGAGCAAAAACAAATATGTCATAAGAAAACAAGAAGTAATTGAAAAATTTCACTAACCAAACCCTAAATCATAAGTATAATCAGGTACAACTAATACACACTTTAATGTTCATGTCTTCCTCTATGCGCACAGGTAAAAGAAATGGAGGTATGCATGGCTATCTATCAAAAGGGGCCATGTGTGCTGTATGCACCAGCACATACACCCCGAATCCATCAATCACTAAGCCAAAATAAAATCAAAACAAAATGAAAAACTCGCGAAATCAAGCAACCACTATCCTAAAAATATTATTTAAAGTAAAATAAATATGGTAGAAGAGATTGAATGCAAACTGGGAAGGGGCACACACTTCGCCCACCTAAACTGCCAGAGTGCATCCAATAAAATAGACATAATAAAAAATGCATCTAAAAAAAGACAATCTAGATGTACTAACGTTATCAGAGACATGGTTCACTGACAAGCACCAAGACAACACCCTCAATATAGACGGATATAGGCTTGTACGTAATGACAGACAGCACATTAATGCAATGAACCAAACAAAGAAAGGTGGAGGGGTTGCCATTTACTGCAAAGCCACCAAAAACCTAGACACTGAAAAGCTAAAACAAACAAATCTCTCAAATGAGCATATAGAGCTACTATGGTGCCTAATAAAAAATGAAAAGCAAGCAAATGTAGCCATAGCGAGCCTCTATAGGCCACCGTCAGGTGAAATTGAAGTATTCCTTGAAGAACTAGAAAAGAGCATAAACACTGTAAAAAAATCAACAAATGCAGAAATCTTTGTGCTAGGGGACTTCAATGTGAATTACAGCAGCAATGACAAAAATAAACTAATGCTGCAAGCCACCATCAAGATCTTAGGCCTGCAGCAGCTCATCACTGAAAACACAAGGCTAAGCAACAATAGCTCAACAATAGACCTAATATTAACCAACTCAAACCATGCCACAAAATGGGGCACTAGAAGCTGGGGTATAAGCGACCACGAACTAGTATATGTAACCAGGAAAAAGCTAAAAAGCACAAATCACTATGAATACAAAATGGGCAGGTCCTTAAAAAACTACTCAGAAGATACATTAAAAAATCATCTGCACCAAAACATAAACAACATCACACAAAACAGAGATGATGTTGATATCTATTGGGACAACATCATCACAGAAATAAGAAAATCAATTGATGAGATGTGTTCCATGAAGAAAATAAAAGTACAAAAAAACCAAGACCCTTGGGTAGACAAAGACCTGCTAACACTCATCACAACCAAAAGTAAACTGGGTGATAAAGCAAAACGCACAGAAACAATAGAAGACAAACTGGCCTACCGCATCATCGCCAGAAACAACTGTCTCAAAGCTGTGAGAACAGCAAAAAAGAAATACATAATAAAGCAGGACAAAGACTGGGGAAGCAACACAAACAAATTCTGGAAAAATGTAAACCTATTATTCCAAAAAAATAACAAAGAAGAACATACAAACTTCCAAGATAACGAAGGGGCAATGCTCACAGACATAGATGCAGCAAACAAACTGAACAGACACTTTGCCACAATAGGGCAAAAGCTGTCAGAAAAATTCTAAAAAAGATGGGAAAACAGATCAGGAACTGTGGAGAACGAAATCCCCACCTGCAAAACAGATATGATAGAAGTAAAAAAATTAATAAATGACATAGACACGAATAAACCAAGTGGAATAGGTGAAATACCAACCAAAATACTGAAAGAGGCACTCCAAGCCATCCCGGCCACCATAGTAGACCTATTCAACATCTCCTTTGAGCAGGGGCGTTTTATCTCAGCCTGGAAAATGGCAACCATCACCCCCATTCACAGGGGTGGAGACAAACAAAACATGGGAAACTACAGGCCAATATCAATTCTTCAAACCCCAGGCAAGCTCATTGAAAAAGTGTTACATAGACACATCAATGAACACCTGGAAAAAAATGATATACTAAACGAAAGACAAAGGGGCTTCAGGAAACTGCACTCCACATCAAAAACAATAGCTAACCTAACAAATGACATAATGGCATCAATGAACCAAAAACAATTAGTTGGAGCCGCCTTCATTGACTTCAGCAAAGCATTTGACACAGTAGACCACAAAATACTACTGGAAAAAACTAAAAACCATGGGCATAAAATCCAACACTATGGATTGGATAAGATGCTACCTGAACAACAGGCAACAGAAAACAAAAATATACAATACACTATCAGACAACCAACCTGTCACATGTGGTGTACCCCAAGGGTCAGTGTTAGGGCCACTACTCTTTATAATCTATATAAACGACCTTGAAAAATGGTTGCAAACTGAATGCCTCCAACTATATGCAGATGACACAGTCATATACACAAATGGCACCACAGAGGAGGAGGTAATAACTAAACTAAATAAACTCCTACTAAAACTAGATGAGTGGTGTGAGTCCAACAAAATAACCATCAACACAAGCAAATCAAAAACAGTACTTTTCTCGCATAAACAAATGCCAGAAAGAAAATTACACTGTAAGTTAGGAAACCAAACACTAGAAAATGTAGACCATTACAAATACCTAGGCCTTGAGTTGGACAGCCAACTAAACTACAACCTATGTATAAATAAAATTATACAAAAAGTAAACCACAAACTGTGGCTATTTGCAAAGCAAAGAGACTACATGACACAAGAAATGTCAATAAAAATCTCCCCTATTTTGACTATGGAGATGTAAACTACATGGGTGCGAGAAAAGAACTACTAAAAAAACTGCAAACACTGCAGAACAGAGCCCTAAAAATCTGTCTAAGAGTAGACAAGCTGCACCCAACCTATGACATACACAAAAGAACCAAAGTGAAACTACTAGAAAATAGGAGAATAATTCATTTGAAAACATTAGCATATAGCTGTAGTCAAAACATTAAACTTCTAACAAAACCACAAAGGGCTACTAGAGCAAATAATGCACCACTACTAAAGCAGACCAGAAGCCAAATAAAAGCTCATGAGGGAAGCACGCTGGAAATGGCTGCCAAGTTGTGGAATGCCCAAACGGTAAAGGAACGACAAATTCCTGACCTAAAAACTTACAAAAAATATCTGTGCAAAATAAGGCTAGGAAACCCCCAGTAAGCTGCAACGCAAAGGGGCATGTAATATGTCACGGCCCACCAGCGGGATGCCCAATGGAATGTAACCATGCCAAAAGTAGCCAGATAACACACCACACAGCTACGTACAAGCCTATGATATGTAAATAGGAGTAGGCTAGTCTAGTAATAAGAGTAGAAAAATAAAAACATATATACCAAGAAAATCCAAAAAAAACTAACATAGGCTACTAACCATACCAACCAATTATCTATCTGCTACTGAAATGCAGGCAATCAAATACCTTATCAGCAGCCACTGTGTGGTAAGATAACACCAACACTACAAACTGGCCAGCATTGAAAACAAGCCTGGGTACCCGGGCTTATATGCTATGGACAGTATAAATACAGCCTCAATAAAAAAAAAAATTTAAAAAAAGTCGCCATGAGTGCTCAGTCGCAAGTCCATCCCAGTCCTGATTAGACCTTAGATGTTACCAGGACGTAAAGCTCCAACAATCAACCAAGTGTTCTCCCTGATCTGAACTTACATCTTGCTAGGACGTAAAGCCCCAAGACACAAGATCCTGCCTGATGAGCCTTACCAATACCAGCAACAGCGGTGAGTTTTACCCAATAACAACATGCTCACCATTGGGGGGAGCCGGACGTAGCTCAGGCGGTAGAGTGTCCACCTGTGAATGTGTCCATCATCAGATCGATCATGCTCAGTGGACCCATTTGCAGTTTGGGATATTTTCCGTTCCAAGCAGTGGTCCACAACTGGCTCATCAAAGGCTCTGGTATGTGCTGTCCAGTCTGTGGGAAAGTGCATATAAAAGACCTCTTGCTGCTTATCGGAAAGACTAGCCTATGTGGCAGCAGCTGGTTTCCTCCAAAGATAGCCGATGATAACAATCAATGCGCTCTAGAGGCGTCTTTAAATAAAACAAGTTTTGCTTTTTTCCTCACCGTTGGAGACTCCTAACTCGTCTCCAGCCTCTACGGGAGGCAGGCTGAGGGCCACCTTTAGGAGCTGATCCTCTGCGCACTTTGCAGCAAGTTGGATGTCTGACAGCACCTCACACTCAGCGTCCATGCCCCTGCTGCCCTGCATGTGGCGCATCGCATTGAATGGGCCGGAAGCCAACTCATCACAGGTTGCTAAAATAGCGGAAGTAAACTCTTGTTGTTGATAGTTTTACGTCCTAGCAACAGGATCGTGTGTGTTGGGGTTTTACGACATTATTATCCTGACAGTGTTTTGACAAAGGATTGGCCGGGGGGGGGGGGGTTGCCTCCTAGTAACATTATGGTCGGATCAAGACGGGTACCGACTTGTGACAGTGCGCACACATGGCGACTTTATAGTGATGCCCCACTGGGAGACCAGGCTGCAGGCACCATGCCCCGATATCCCTCACAGTGATATTATCCTGATACTGAGCTAAACAGTCCTTGTCCTATCTTAGTAATGTTGAGCGCCGGGCTAGGAAGCAACAAGTCTCAATTATACAACTTCCGATCTCCCGCATGCGAGGCCGGCGCTCTACCTATTCGGCCACTGCACCCAGTTGTAATATGTGGAAGGACGTGGGTTCGAACCCCAGCCGATTCAAATGAAAGCGTTCCAACATTGATACTTGTTGCTACCTAGCCTGTGCCTAGGCACCCACCCACCCACCCACCTGGCGCTCGGACTTACTAGGATAGTGCAAGCACTGGTTAGCCTGGTATGAGGATACTGTGACTGAGTGGGATATTATTCGATCACGTTGGTGCCGGTGGTTCCTAAAATGTTCTACATCCATCGCGCTTTGCAGTTGTACGGTCTGTGATGCATCTGTTATTTCCTGATCGACACCCGTCACATAGCGGACCGGGCGCCGTCGCAGAATCGGTAGAGCGTGGGCCTCGCGTGCGGGAGATCGGCAGCTCGGTTCCTGGTCGAGCCAAACCAATGACTTATCAAATTGATACTTGTGGCTTCCCAGCCGGGCACTCGGCACTATTAGGATAGGACAAGCACTGGTTAGCTCGGTGTCATGATAATGTGACTAGTGAGTGGGATATCAGGTCCTGGTCCTGGCAGCCTGGTCTCCACCGAGTGGGACAGCACTATAAAATCGCCATGAGTGTGCACTGTCACAAGTCGGTACCCATCCGGATATTTTGGGGGTTAAATATTGTATTCATCTGAATACATATTTTGTCAGCGCCGAGGCACTGGTCTTCCAGCACATGACCTTAGATGTTGCCAGGACGTGAAGCTCCAACAACCAACCAACCCATCACATGATCCCAGCCGGGTAGCCATCCCCGCCGCCATTAATCTCCCATCAGCTGCGTATGACCTGAGCGTTGTGAGACCAGACGGGCGTCACTTGTCCCAGAGTGTACCGGGCCATGTCAGCAGAGGGGGTAGGGGTGGGGGTGGAGGGGGACTAATCTATCTCAATGGGTTCGACACAGCTCTACTTCCAGTGGTTCTCTCCAGCCCGTCGTTAGGAGGCATTATTTCAACTACACTAGTGTCACGGGCAGACTGCGTGTCCAGTCGGTGTATATGTAGATAATATTATATATGTATACTTAGATATATATACATATATGAAGAGTTCACCTGCAAAACCCCATAAACACCAATCTAAAAAAAGAATTAAAATAAAAGATTATTACCTGAAGGTAATTCTAATTCTCACAAATTCGACTTTTCTTGTGATGAGATGGTTATGGAGCAACGAACCATATAATTGGTATGAACAAAATGAACCTTCTAAAGGTAGGGCCTACTCTCATATATATATCAATTTTTAAATTGTCGTTTACAGAGTTTTGCGCCTGAAATCTTCATAAATATAATATATGTGTTCTCCAGTTGGTGTGGCGCGAAGGGGGCCCAACCCACCAGTTAACCCGACAGCTGGGAGGGGGGTGGGGCACTCCACCGATGCGTCAAGGAAGAATAGATGTATAGAGTATATGTTCCCCTTGCATTTACACTTGTATAATGCGCTATCCATAATGTTTGTTTGTTGTGTGTTTGTTGTTGTTTTATGTCCTAGCAACATCTAAGGTCATATCAGGACAGATACCAACTTGTGACAGTACGCACTCATGGCGATTTTATAGTGCTGCCCCACTGGGAAATCAGGCTGCCGGCACCATGACCCGATATCCCACTCAGACACATTATCCTGACTCCGAGCTAACCAGACCTTGCCCTATCCTAATAATGCCAAGGACCAGGCTAGGAAGCGACAAGTATCAATTTTTAACTCATTGGTTTGACTCGACCGGGAACCGAACTCACAAACTCCTAATCTTCCGCACGCGAGCCCCGTGCTCTACCGATTCGGCCACCGCGCCCCTTGTATCAATAATGTCATGGGGGTGATGAAAATGGGAAACATTGTACCTAGAGAAAAACATGGGAAATATTGTCCAGGAATTGAACCCATATCTCTTGCATTCCGGCCCAATGTGCTAACCATTACACCACCTAGGCTCCCTGATGCAACTACCCTACTCACGCCTTCCTGTCTATGCGGCTCCTTGCCTGAGAGGTCAGTGCAGACTACCTACATAGATACAAACAGAGACTACACATAGAAGACACTACACATAGAATACACTACAAACAGAGACACTACCAATAGAAGACACCACACATAGAATACATTACACATAGAAGACACTACAAATAGAAGACCCTACACATAGAAGACCCTACACATAGAAGACACTACACATAGAAGACACTACACATAGAAGACACTACAAACAGAGACACTACAAATAGAAGACACTACACATAGAATACACTACACATAGAAGACACTACAAACAGAGACACTACAAATAGAAGACAGTACACATAGAATACACTACACATAGAAGACACTACAAATAGAAGACACTACACATAAAAGAAACTACACATAGAAGACACTACACATAGAATACACTACGCATAGAAGATATGGGAAAACAATTGATGTTGATGCATTATGTTATGTATAAGCAACTATGCGATTATAACAAGCAACAACATATATTTGTCTCGAAAAATGTGCAGAAGCTCAATATATAAATTTTAATAAGTTAGTCCGCTTCTTAAGGCCCTGTCACATTACGGCGTATGGCGGGAGCATATTGAAAACCTACGTAGGTCCTGCGCGTGCCGGCCTATGATGACATTTGGTGACCTTTCGGGTGGTTTTGAGCGTATGTGGAACCTACGAGGAACCTACCAGGAGCGTATGGGGAGCGTATGGGAGCGTGCTGTGACATAGGTCGAGTTTTTTTGAGCATGCACAACAAAATTTGGACGGACGGATATATGAAAGCGTATGGCGGCGTATGCCTCATACGCTTCACATACGCCGGCATCTGGCGGCGTATGAGTAGCGTATGCGTAGCGTATGAGTAGCGTATACGGCGTATGCCAACGTATATGACGTAATGCGCTTACGCCGCCATACGCTCCCGCAAAAAACCCTAATGTGACAGCCCCTTTAGTTGGAGATGAAGAATAAAACAGGCTCAGTATCCTTTTTTAGACAATGTTATGTTTCATCGACCTATGTAGATTTACGGTTTAACACAAATGCAATCCATGTTGAAGCATGACGCATGGGTTTGGTGGATTTAGGAGAGCATTAACCCAATATGTCACTCAGTAAGTAGCAGTACGGTATCAGGGTGGTGAGTCAGGGGTGATGTGGGGCATAGCGTGGGAATACGTGTCAAAGTTTCAGAGTCGAGAAAAACATTGAATTTTCAAAACAAAAACCCTTATTTAGATTTCAACCTACACGTCCAACTGGATTTGTATTAGTTAAGAGCGGCTAACAGGTCCAAGGCCTGTTATAGCTGTATCCTATTGACAGATTGATTGATCGATTCATTTAGTAAATATTCGTTGCTACATAGAAGAGTATATATATATACTAAGTCAATTGATTAGAAGCTGTTACTACTGAATCCTATGGAGTCGGAGATTTGGCAAGCTTGCCAACATTAATTTGGCATTTTACACTTAAATATTTCCTAAGTTAGTCATGCTTGAAGAACATTACTTCAAACTAAAGTCCCAGTCAGACCTCACCGGACTGAGGAAAAGGACAGAAACCGGACACTGTCCGGTGAAATATGGCATTGTATGGTTTATATACGGTACCCATCCGGCGTGTCCGTTCTATCTCCGGTGGTGGCTGGCGGTGACCGTTACAAGTTTTGAACATGTACAAAGCATGTACCGGACACCACCGGACTGAAGTGTACGGTTGGTGTCCGTTTTAAGTCTGCTTAGTCCGTTTTGCCCGGTTCATGTCTGTTACCCATCCGTTACGTCTCCGGTTTGCTTCCTGCCAAGTACGTTGATGGTATTTTTTAAATTTTGTAGACAATTTTTTAATTGCGGGAATTTGGTCAGTATATGTTTTCAGCGCATCCGTGAACAATCCGGTATGCCCGTTTGGCATTCGTTTTCATCCGGTTAGCATCCGGTGGATATCTGTTAATGTACGTTCCTTGTACGTTTAGCATCCATTTCATCCTGTACATTTCGGTACATTTTGAAACCGGACACCAACGGACTAGACAATTGTTTGTCCGGTGGTGTCCGGTACTCAGTCCGGTAAGGTGTGACTGGGCCTTAAAGGAAGGTAGATTATAAGACACGGATGTTAGTAAACAGTTGGCATCCACCTAGTCAGCGATGGCACCAGACGCGGATGTTAGTAGACAGTTGGCATCCACCTAGTCAGCGATGGCACCAGACGCGGATGTTAGTAGACAGTTGGCATCCACCTAGTCAGCGATGGCACCAGACGCGGATGTTAGTAGACAGTTGGCATCCACCTAGTCAGCGATGGCACCAGACGCGGATGTTAGTAGACAGTTGGCATCCACCTAGTCAGCGATGGCACCAGACGCGGATGTTAGTAGACAGTTGGCATCCACCTAGTCAGCGATGGCACCAGACGCGGATGTTAGTAGACAGTTGGCATCCACCTAGTCAGCGATGGCACCAGACGCGGATGTTAGTAGACAGTTGGCATCCACCTAGTCAGCGATGGCACCAGACGCGGATGTTAGTAGACAGTTGGCATCCACCTAGTCAGCGATGGCACCAGACGCGGATGTTAGTAGACAGTTGGCATCCACCTAGTCAGCGATGGCACCAGACGCGGATGTTAGTAGACAGTTGGCATCCACCTGTCAGCGATGGCTCCAGACGCGGATGTTAGTAGACAGTTGGCATCCACCTAGTCAGCGATGGCACCAGACGCGGATGTTAGTAGACAGTTGGCATCCACCTAGTCAGCGATGGCACCAGACGCAGATGTTAGTAGACAGTTGGCATCCACCTGTCAGCGATGGCTCCAGACGCGGATGTTAGTAGACAGTTGGCATCCACCTGTCAGCGATGGCACCAGACACGGATGTTAGTAGACAGTTGGCATCCACCTGTCAGCGATGGCTCCAGACGCGGATGTTAGTAGACAGTTGGCATCCACCTGTCAGTGATGGCACCAGACGCGGATGTTAGTAGACAGTTGGCATCCACCTGTCAGCGATGGCACCAGACGCGGATGTTAGTAGACAGTTGGCATCCACCTGTCAGCGATGGCTCCAGACGCGGATGTTAGTAGACAGTTGGCATCCACCTAGTCAGCGATGGCTCCAGACGCGGATGTTAGTAGACAGTTGGCATCCACCTGTCAGCGATGGCACCAGACGCGGATGTTAGTAGACAGTTGGCATCCACCTGTTTAGCGATGGCACCAGACGCGGATGTTATGGTGCTGTCACACTACGACGTTTCCCCCCGGCGCGCCGCCAACGCGCAAGATATTTGCTAGGGCTTGAGACACGTCCAACTTTTCGGCGTTTTGGGAGAAAATTCGACGGGTTGCAGCGTGCTAGTAGCGCGTTGGTGGCGCGTCCGTAACGCCCCCTCCAACGCGTCGCTGCGCGTCGCCGCGCGCCGAAAGTTTTGTGCAAGCACAAAACAATTGGCGCGACCCGACGCGCGGCGACGCGCGGCGACGCGCGGCGACGTGTCCATTCACGCGTTGCTATCACTCAACGTGTACCGACGCGCCGTTATCGCGCCGGTAACGCGCGCGTAACGCTTCCCGACGTGTGCCGACGTTTCACCCAAAAAGGCAACACGTCGGCGCGCGTTGGTGAGAAACGTCGTAATGTGACAGCCCCATTAGTAGACAGTTGGCATCCACCTGTCAGCGATGGCTCCAGACGCGGATGTTAGTAGACAGTTGGCATCCACCTGTCAGCGATGGCACCAGACGCGGATGTTAGTAGACAGTTGGCATCCACCTGTCAGCGATGGCTCCAGACGCGGATGTTAGTAGACAGTTGGCATCCACCTGTCAGCGATGGCACCAGACGCGGATGTTAGTAGACAGTTGGCATCCACCTGTCAGCGATGGCTCCAGACGCGGATGTTAGTAGACAGTTGGCATCCACCTGTCAGCGATGGCACCAGACGCGGATGTTAGTAGACAGTTGGCATCCACCTGTCAGCGATGGCTCCAGACGCGGATGTTAGTAGACAGTTGGCATCCACCTGTCAGTGATGGCACCAGACGCGGATGTTAGTAGACAGTTGGCATCCACCTGTCAGCGATGGCTCCAGACGCGGTGCCCAAATCGATTCGGATGCAGGCTTCCCATGTGGAAGGTTAAGAGTTACAATCTCAACTAAGTCAGAGTAATAACAAACCAAATTGACACTTGTCACTACCTCATCTGGCGCTCAGCTTTACTAGGATAGGGCAAGGACTGGTGACTGGATGGATGATCTTTGCACAAAATGTCTGTCTGCTATGGTTGACCAATATGCCACTTCAGAGACACTAATTTTGATGCCCATCCAGCTACTAATCACATTCTTGGTGCACACTGCATCAAATTTACTAAACCGCTTTTAGTTACTTTTGGTAAATAGTTGTTATTGTTCAGAACAATTACATTTGTCACTGGGTGAAACATGCACTGGTCTTCCGGACATATCATTGTGTTTCATTTAGCCAATACACAACTCATTTTAATGATGAACAAACTAGGAAATGGGAATGTGATGAGTGTTGAAAAAAGATGTACATTAGTTTATAATGTTCGAGTGATGATGGTGCTTAGAGATGTCAACATTAATTTGTAATGTTTGATTGATGACGGTGCTTAGAGATATCTACATTAATTTGTAATGTTTGAGTGATGATGGTGCTTAGAGATGTCTACATAAGTTTGTAATGTTTGAGCGATGACGGTGCTTAGAGATGTCTACATTAATTTGTAATGTTTGAGTGATGACAGTGCTTAGAGATGTCTACATTAATTTGTAATATTTGAGTGATGACAGTGCTTAGAGATGTCTACATTAATTTGTAATCTTTGAGTGATGACGGTGCTTAGAGATGTCTACATTAATTTGTAATGTTCGAGTGATGATGGTGCTTAGAGATGTATACATTAATTTGTAATGTTCGAGTGATGACAGCGCTTAGATATGTCAGCCACATTGTGGGTTGCTGAGTATATTATATGTATGTTAATGGCTTCTGCTGTTCTGCTATATGAGGGCAAATGTTTAATAACATTCAGGAAGGCAGGAGTTTGAAGGGGTTTCAATGTTGATGGGAGTTGGTGGAGCAGGGAGGGGGAGCAGGAATCAGGCAGGCCAGGCCAGGTCAAGCACCAGGCACTGTGTGTGGGGGTAGGGGTAGGGGGGGGGGTGCTCACAGGTAGCACACACGGAGTGGTCGGTGTGTGCAGTACACCCGCGAGGCGACAGTCAGCCTTGCGGTATACAGACAGGGGCCGGTGGTTCAGTGGGTCCGCGGTTACTAATCAGGTCAAGCTTTTGTTGACCAGACTCGACGCTCTCTCGCTGTGGTTTGAATGTTGCAGTTCTGCAGCCATTGACCGTTAGTCACCTCACATCACGTGACAAGTTTGCATGCTTCACATGATACAGCAATGGTTCGATTTAGCAAAGGGAACTCGTTACACCGAATTCCTCCATTATCGCCCATCTAACTCAGTTTTGCCAATGGCATCCGAGATTCATTGCTAATAACACAATGCAAAATGCACAGAATTTTGCAAAGGGGACCTGGTTTGACAAATTCCCCCATTATCGCCGATCTAACGCGATAGTTTGCTCAATTCTGCCATTAACACTCATCTATATCCATATTTCCAATGGCATCTGAGAGTCAAAGTTAATTTAAAAAGGCTTCACAGAATATTACAAGGGGGACTAAGTTCACTAAATTCCTCCATTATCGTCCATCTGCCTCCATCTTTGTATGGGCATCCGAGAGTCATTGCTAATTAAAAAATGCATCACAAACGTTTGCAACAGGAACTGGGGTAGACAAATTCCTCAATTATCGCCCATCTAACTCCGTCTTTCCACCAGCATCTGAGACTCAATGTTAATATAAAGAAAAGGCGTCAGAATTTGTCAAATGGAAGTGGAAGTCGGTGTGACAAATTCCTTCTATTATCACCCATCTATCTCCATCTTTCCAATGGCATTTGAGAGGCAAACATTGATTTTTTTAAAAGGCATCGAATTTATCAAAGGGAACACAGTTTGACAAATTTGTCCATTATTGCCCATTTAACTACGTCTTTCCAATCGCATCCAAAGATAATTTAAAAAGACATCACAGAATTTAGCGAAAGGAACTCAGTTCACCAAATTCCTCCATTATCACCCATCTACCTCCGTCTTTCTAATGGTGCCACATAGTGAATGCTAAAAAAAGGGCATCACCGAATGTACCAATGGAAACTCGGTTCACTAAGTTCCTCTATTATCGCCCTCTATCTTTCCTATGCCGTCCGAGAGTCAATGCTAATAAAAAAAAGGCATCACAATCCAGATTTCTCTCACAACCAGTTCCACCTTATACAGCTCGCAATTAAGATGATATCAGCTTACAGCAGAAGCAGTTATCTGATCAAGTGGCTAGCTGGTGGGGCACTTAGGCTTCACCGGGTCAACATGCCTGTCTGAATTGCTTGTGTTGAAGCAGGAAACCAGCCTTGGTTGCCTGACAACCACAATTTCCAAGACTGACTCAATTGAAATCAAGCGCACTTCAGTCTTATATAGACACGACAGATCCTAGTGTTGTGTGGGGTGATGAAAATGGGACATATTGCGCCTAGAGCGAGAATCGAACCCACATCTCTTGCATTCTAGGCTAGCATGCAAACCATTACACCACCTAGGCTCCTTAATGTTGTCACCTAATGCGTAGAAGGCAATAATGAGACACTTTCATAGAACCGGTGACTACTGAAACCTATGATGTCACAATTTTCACGTGCTTGCCAAAAGGTTGGAATATTTCAAAATTGAGCCTTATTGAACTAAAATATGCTAGATTATAACAATCAACCTAATATATTTATCTAAAAAAATTATAAAAAATGACAAAAACTCAAAACCATCGGAGTAATAGACTAATTTAATAGGCATTCCGATTCTAATTCAAACCAAATATATAGGGGTTGTTAAATGAGGTAGGTACTAGAATTCCGTATCAGATGGTGGCTCGAAGTGTTCCATTCCCCCCCACCACCACACCCTCACCCTGCACCCCCCCTCCCATCCCCACCCCTTACAATAATTCGTACCTAGTTTAATAGGTCAAGTTGACCCTTATGTCAAGGTCGGGTTACATTCAACTCACCGTTAATGTTGTGTAATCCGACAGTTTTGAGTTTCTGCAATTTTATGAGATAAAACCAATAGAATTCCCGTTATAATTTATGTTACTTTAGTTGGGAATAAATTGTATCTTAAGTTGGATAACTTTGGAGATGTTTAATTGAAAAACATGTAAAACTAATGTTTGCATGCTTGTCAATAATGTATCCAGGAGAAGAATGGACTTGAATTTAATAAAACATTGCTTGCTCAGCTGGAAGATCACGCCTTGAGGAAGCCATGCAGTGACCTTATTACATGGTTGTGGTTAAATCAAAAACTCAACTCAATATTCTGATACCACAGGCTTCAGCAGTAATATGGTCCATTAAATTGAGCTAACCAGTCCTTGCTTTGTACTAGTTATGCCGAGCAACTAAATATAGAGTCGGCTATTTCATAAGTAGTAGTAAAACAAAAACCAACAAACTAATATACTATTCGCATCCACTACAAGGGTGATCAGAATATAAAAACAATAAGACCTTCACTTAGAACTAAAATCTTTAGCTATCTAACAGTCCTTCCCTATTTCGGATCGACCTTGGATAGCCAAACCCAACACAAAACAAGGTAAAACATCTATGAGCCAAGAACACACTTAACTGCCAACAGCTACCTAGCAGTCTTTCCCTATTTTGGATCGACCTAGAATAGCCAACCCCAACACGAAACAAGCTCAAACATCTACACATTCTAAATAATCACCATCTAATCACAAAGGGCTACTAGAGCAAATTATGTGCCACTACTAAAGCAGACCAGAAGCCAAATAAAAGCTCATGAGAGAAGCATGCTGGAAATGGCTACCAAGGTGTGGAATGGCCAAACGGTAAAGGAATGACAAATTCCTGACCTAAAAACTTACAAAAATTATCTGTGCAAAATAAGGCTAGGAAACCCCCACTAAGCTGCACTGCAAAGGGGCATGTGATATGTGATGGCCCACCAGCGGGATGCCCAATGGAAGGTAACCATGCCAAAAGTAGCCAGATAACACACCACACAGCTACATCCAAGCCTATGATATGTAAATAGGAGTAGGCTAGTCTAGTAGTAAGAGTAGAACAAAGTAAAATAATACATATATGCCAAGAAAATCCCCAAAAACTAACATAGGCTACTAACCATACCAACCAAGTATCTATCTGCTACTGAAATGCAGGCAATCAAATACCTTATCAGCAGCTCCTGTGTGGTACGATAACACCAACTCTACAACTGGCCAGCATTGAAAACAAGCCTGGGTACCCGGGCTTATATGCTGTGGACAGTATAAATACAGCCTCAATAAAAAAAAAATAAAAAAGGTAGCGACAAGTCATTGGTTTGACTCGACCTGGTTTCAAAACTCACGCCTCTGCACGGGAAGCCTGCGATCCTATTCATTAAGAAGATTTATGATGCTTAGTGATCCGTGTTGTATAATTTATTATGTGAGTATTATTTTAGGATGAAGCCGAAAATTATCCGTGATCGGGATAATACCTATTCTATCATAAGAGCTACTGTTTATAAGCTACTAATTAATGAGTATGCAGGTATAGCAACACCTCAGGGAGTTTGATGCCCCTGCCTTGTAGAGTTGTAAACCACTGCCTTGTGGTACAGGTTCTTGACAGAACCGAAGGCTAAGGGAGCAAACCCTAAACAGAAAACCATGTCACTGTGGCAGCATTAAGGGTGGTTGATGTATGGAACCCCCAACATCTCCTGACCAGCCACTGCAGGGACAAATAGTTTTGCGCCTGTTTTGACATGTTCTTGCCTGTGTGAAACCTTTATTTGCTCCCCGAGAGAGTTCCGCTGGTAACTTGCAAAAGCCAGCAGCACTTCAACACTTTTGCAGGCAGCTTTCATGAAATGAGTGTACAGACGACAGGTGAAAAAGCTGCATGCCTTCATGATGCGACATCTGCGTTCAATCATGAGGCTAACCTGGAAGGACAAAGTGACTAACAAGGAAATACTCGAATGAAAGGGGCTGCCGTCTATGGAAGATCTTCTGATAAAAAATAATCTCCGGTGGACTGGACACCTCATGAGGATGTCATCAGACAGGCTACCAAAGAAGATCCTCTATTCTCAACTGCCTTCTGGATACAGAAAGAGAGGACACCCTTGTCTCCGGTTCAAGGATACCATCAAGAGAAACCTGAAGCTGAGAGACATTAAGACCGACTCATGGACGCAACTCTCACAGCAGAGAGCTAAATGGAGAGCGGCAGTCAAGTAATGAAAGCAGTCTTTGTCGCATCGCGGCCGACAGCATGATGATGATGAAGTAATGGGAAATGTTAATGTGTCTATGGTTGTGAGTACATTGCTCATGGTTATATGTGGGTCACACAAGTATCCAAATACTGCTCAGTGTACCCCCTTCACATCTGTTATCTTCTGCTGTCTTCCTTTGCTCCCTAGCACGCTGTCTTTTGGACTAACCATGTTACATAACCTCCTCTGGTCCACAACCTGGCTGCAGCCATTCAGCCCCGCGGAGCCCAGCAGCACACACACAACACTTTTGTGCTGCTGCTCACCACCCGCCGTTGGACTTTAAATAACTGGGTAGGGCTTTTTAATAGGTGCCAGTCAGAGAACTTCTCATCCAAACCATGCCTTGTCTTGTCTCTAATGTATTGTTAAATAATGCCGTGAGTAATCAGGTATTGCAATACCTCAGGGAGTTTGATGCCCCTGCCCTGCAGAGTTGTAAATCACTGCCTTGTGGTACAGGTTCTTGACAGAACTGAAGGCTAATGGAGCAAACCCTGAACAGAAAACCATGTCACTGTGGCAGCATTAAGGGCGGTTGATGTATGGAACCCCCAACATCTCCCGACCAGCCACTGCAGGGACAAATAGTTTTGCGCCTGTTTTGACATGTTCTTGCCTGTGTGAAACCTTTATTTGCTCCCCGAGAGAGTTCCGCTGGTAACTTGCAAAAGCCAGCAGCACTTCAACACTTTTGCAGGCAGCTTTCATGAAACACCATCAAGAGAAACCTGAAGCTGAGAGACATTAAGACCGACTCATAGACATCATTCTCACAGCAGAGAGCTAAATGGAGAGCGGCAGTCAAGTAATGATAGCACTCTTTGTTGCATTGCGACCGACAGCATGAAATCTAAATAAAATAGGTCATGCAAGTGCTCGTCATACCTGGTCTCAGAGGATGGTGGGCACGTGTATTACCATAGTCATCACATCGCACCAAGTAATCTACTATACATTGCGTCTGACTCATTAAATAGCGAGTCAGGTCATTAAGGGGTCATGGTAGATCAGCGTTGGAGATTGGGCTTGGGACGCCTAGTGGCCACATGGCACATTAATGTTGCATAGTCCGATGGTTTTAAGTTTCTGTCATTATTCTGAGATAAATACATTAAACTGATTGTTATAATCTACCTTACTTTAGCAGTTTTGAAGTGCGAACATGTCAAATTAGTTTTGGGAAGCTTCCCAAAACTCTGATACTTTAGGCTTTAGCAGTAACAGGTTCTACTGAAACACTTCTCTATTCGCTTATATATGGCAACACATGCTTAATAAGTGCATTAGTATCTAAATTAGATATGTACAATCAATTCTAGATAATTGTTTTGGTTTTGAAAACTTGACGCTTCATCAGACTATGCAGGTTTAAAGTACGACGAGAGTAATATGTAATTAGTGTAACCATGGCATCACATGGATGTTTGTTGGTGTTTTACGTCCTAGCAACATCTAAGGTCATACCAGGACGGCTACTGACTTGTGACAGTGTGCACTCATGGCGACTTTGTAGTGACACCCCACTAGGACACCAGGACACTGGCACCATGACCCGATATCCCACACAGTCACATTTTCCCGATACTGAGCTAACCAGTCCTTGCCATATCCTATTAATGCAGTTCGCCAGGCTAGATAGCGACAAACACCAATTTTATAAGTCACTGGTTCGACTTGCCTGGGATTCGACCTGACGTGTCATCATTCCGTAAGTGTGATTGGTTAATACTAATAGCTACGTGACCGTTAGAGGGGTTGGGAAGTCGACACACACCAACACACACATCATGGTTGGTTGTTGGAGTTTAACATCCTGGTAACATCTAAGGTAATATCAGGACGAGTACCGGCTCGTGAGTGCAAACTTATGGTGACTTTATAGTGCTGCCCCAGTGAGAGACCAGACCACCAGCACCATGACCTAATAACACCACCACCACCACTAGCACAACCACCACTAGCACCACCACCACTTACACCACTCAGTCAACCAGTCCTTGCCCTATCTTAATAATAATGTACACCAACACATACAGAGACGAACGTACAAATAATGCACATGCACACAAACACTCACGAGCACACACGAAAACACACAGACACACACGAACGGCCATGAACACAAACCAGCACACACCAACATACACAGATACACCATCACGCATACTCAAATACACACAGATACACACAGACACACACATACACCAAACACACATACATACACAAATACATACACACATACACACAGACATACACCAACACACACAGACACACAGAGATACACAAATACACACATGCGCACATACACACAGAGATACACCAACACACACATACAGAGACACACAAATACACACATACACACATACACACATACACACATACACACATACACACATACACACATACACACAGAGACACCCCCCCCCCCGCTCCTCACACAAACTGACTCCAGTAACGGGGAATGATTCCTAAAGCACACGGCGTCTGGCCTGGGTCCAGCGGCGGGCGGCGTCCGGGCCCGGCCCGACCCGACCCTGTTGCACTCTTCTGTAGGGGCGGTATGGAAGTGAGCATTGGCACCGGGCCAGGCGGCCGTCAACAGCCAACACCTCCACCAACATCAACACCACCAACACCACCAACACCACCAACACCACCAACACCACCACCAGCATCACCAACACCACCACCACCACCATCACCACCAACACCACCAACACCACCAGCACCACCAACACCACCAACACCACCAACACCACCAACACCACCAACACCAACAGCATCACCAACACCACCAACACCACCAACATCACCGCCAACACCACCAACACCAACAACAGCACCAACACCAACAACACCACCAACACCACCAACATCAACATGACCAACACCACCAACATCAACACCACCAACACCACCAACATCACCAACACCACCAACACCACTAACACCACCAACACCACCAACATCAACACCACCAACACCACCAACACCACCAACACCACCAACACCACCAACACCACCAACACCACCAACACCAACAACAGCACCAACAGCACCAACACCAACAACACCAACAACATCATCAACATGACCAACACCACCAACACCACCAACATCAACACCACCAACACCACCAACATCACCAATACGATCAACACAACCAACACCACCAACACCACTAACAACACCAACACCACCAACATCAACACCACCAACACCACCAACACCACCAACACCACCAACACCACCAACATCACCGACACCACTAACAACACCAACACCACCAACACCAACACCACCAACACCACCAACACCACCAACACCACCAACACCACCAACACCACCAACACCACCAACACCACCAACACCACCATCTCCACCAACAGCACCAACACCACCAACACCACGAAAATCAACACCACCAACATCAGCAACACCATCAACACCACCATCATCACCAACACCACCAACACCACTAACATCACCAACACCACCAATATCAACAGCACCAACACCACCAACACCACCAACATCAACACCACCAACACCACCAACACCACCAACACCACCAACACCACCAACACCACCAACACCACCAACACCACCAACACCACCAACACCAACCACAACACCCACCACCAACACCACCAACACCACCAACACCACCAACACCACCAACACCAAAATCATCACCAACACCACCAACACCACCAACATCACCACCAACACCACCAACACCACCAACACCACCAACACCAACAACAGCACCAACACCAACAACACCACCAACACCACCAACATCAACATGACCAATACCACCAACATCAACACCACCAACACCACCACCATCACCAACACCACCAACACCACCAACACCACCAACACCACCAACATCAACACCACCAACACCACCAACACCTCCAACACCACCAACACCACCAACATCAACACCACCAACACCAGCAACACCACCAAGACCACCAACATCAACACCACCAACACCACCAACACGATCAACACCACCAACACCACCAACATCACCGACACCACTAACACCACCAACACTACCAACATCCACACCACCAACACCACCAACACCACCAACACCACCAACACCACCAACACCACCAACACCACCAACACCACCAACACCAACACCACCAACACCACCAACACCACCAACACCACCAACATCACCAACACCACCAACACCACCAACACCACCAACACCACCAACACCATCAACATCATCACCACCAACACCACCAACATCAACACCACCAACACCACCAACACCACCAAACCACCAACACCACCAACTCCAGCAACACCACCAACACCACCAACACCACAAACATCAACACCACCAACACTCCAACACCACCAACACCACCAACACCACCACCACCACCACCAACACAACCAACACCACCAGCAACACCACCAGCATCACCAACACCAACAACAGCACCAACACCACCAACATCAGCTACACCACCAACACCACCATCACTAGCACCACCAGTACTACCATCAATACTACTAGCAGTAGTGACACCACTATCACCACAACCCCTAATACCACTAGCAGTAGCACCACCACCACTAGCACCACCAGCACTAACACGACTAGCACCACCACCACTAACACCACTAGAACCACCACCACTAGCACCATTACCACTAACACCACTATCACCACCACCACTAACACCACTAGAACCACCACCACTATCACCACAACCAGTAATACCATTAGCAGTAGCACTACCACTACTAATACCACTAGAACCGCCACCACTAGCACCACCACCCCCACTAATACTACTAGCACCACCACCACTAGCACCACCACCACTACCATCAACACTACCAGCACCACCACCACTAGCACCACCACCACTAGCACCACCACCACTAACACCACTAGCACTATCAGCACTAGCACCACTAGCACCACCACCACTGGCACCACCAGGGCCCGTATGCATGGAGCGGTGCTAGCGGCATGTGGTGTTATCCCTCTAACTCCGGGTACCTATCTCCGGTTATCTGCGGCGTCGAGAACTATGTCACGCCGTATGCATGTAGGCCTACACGGGTTGAGTTAGCTAAACGTGAATCTATTTATAGATTTGGGAAATCCCTCTGCGTTTGTAGCCATATATTAGGCACAAATATATTAAATGCTATCATATTTAACAGAATTACATACGCAATAAGTGAAATTTAATCAATTTAACCCTAAATTCGAACCCTCCTTAAGGCTACTGCTGCATTGGCGGCGATATTAATAGTTATATTTTCGAATCGACGAACGTAAAGTAAACAAATCGCCGCCGCCGCCGCATCGACCTCCCTTTCCATACTGGCGGCGGCGGCTGTTTGTTTACTGTACGTTCGTCGATTCGAAAATATAACTATTAATATCGCCGCCAATACGGCGGTAGCCTTAAGGAGGGTTCGAATTTAGGGTTAAATTGATTAAATTTCACTTATTGCGTATGTATTTCTGTTAAATATGATAGCATTGAGTAGATTTGGGTTCCATGCTGACACTAACCTAACACTAACATCGCTGTAAACCTGCTATGAGCAGAGTTAGAATTTCCGAGTTTAAATGATCGGTGTTAGGCCTAACACTGCTCCATGCATAGCAACTTTTCTGCGCTAAACCAGAAATCCTACCATAAACGCGTTTTGGGTCGGTAACACCGCTCCATGCATATGGGCCCAGCACTACGGGCAACCCCACTAGCACCACCACCACTAGCATCACAAGCACTGGCATCAACACCACTAGCACCAGCACTAGCACCACCATCATCACTAGCACCACCACCACCACTAGCACCACTAGCACCACTAGTACCAACACCTCCACCATCAACAGCGCCAACGCCACCACTTCTCTTGTGTAATGGGCATAAAGTGTTTGTGGAACATGTCTTTGTTATGTTCTATAATTTCAACTGTAAATATAAGAGTTGTGTAATGGGCATAAACTGTTTGTGGAACATAACTTTGTTATGTTCTATCACTTCAACTGTAAATATAAGAGTTGTGTAACGGGCATAAACTGTTTGTGGAACATATCTTTGTTATGTTCTATAATTTCAACTGTAAATATAAGAGTTGTGTAACGGGCATAAGCTGTTTGTGGAACATATCTTTGTTATGTTCTATAACTTCAACTGTGAATATAGGAG
>CM059198.1:79342360-79375748 GCA_030323885.1 Branchipolynoe longqiensis
TGTATCGACATTAAGGATGCTTATCAGGCTGTCCACATTCACCCGGATGATCGCTCTAGCCAGGGCCTTAAGTGGTGGTTCAAGGGAGAAAATTTTGATACTTATTTACTTGATAGTAGACTTTGTATGGGTATGTCCTCGAGTCCCTATATATTCTCCCGCATCTCGGATTTTGTGGGGCGATGTGCAGCCAGAGAGAGGGTTTGTCGTGTAGTGAACTACCTAGATGATTTCTGTATCATCGCCGGTACATTTGACCAGGCAGCTGCTTACCAGCAGATAACCATCGCTATTCTTCGTCGCTTGGGTTTTTATATTAGTTATAGAAAACTTATTTCTCCATCCACGAAGGTCAGGTTCCTTGGGATAGAGGTGGATTCCGAATCTTTAGAATTATCACTCCCCCAGGATAAGTTGGATAAGTTGCGGGGAAGACTTCTGAGTTTTAAGTCAGGAAGGAAGGCTTGCAGGAGGGACCTGGAGAGCCTTGCTGGCCTCCTGGCACATTGTGCAAAGGTGGTGAGGGGCGGCAGGACCTTCAGTCGGTACTCTTCGTGAACCGTATTTTAAGGCAAGACTTAACGCAGGCTTTAGGGCTGATATTGACTGGTGGATTGAATTTGCTTCTAGTTTTAATGGCAAGGCAGGTGTTGGGTAAATTTGCCGCTACTAAAGCTATGTACAGTGATGCCTCCGGCTGGGGCCTTGGCGCTAGTTTTGCTAATGACTGGCTGGTTGGTGCATTCAGCACCGCTGACGAGCATGTGATAGATCAGGTTTGTGGTCACCATGGGGTCAGGCTGATGGACGGATTGGGTGATAAACATATTAATATTAAGGAAATGCATGCGGTAATTGAGGGCTTTCGCCGCTGGGGAGCTGACTGGTCTAATTCTGAGATTGTTTGTATAACTGATAGTGCAGTAGTTCAGGCCTCACTCAATACAGGTCGCTCCCGCTCTGCTGATATAATGGATATGTTGCGTGAAATCTTTTGGTTGTCTGTTAGGAAGAATTTTGTGTTCCATTCAGTTTACATTAATACACGCATTAACACTGTTTGTGATGCCCTGAGCAGATTGGACGCTGGCTCCAGCTGCTCTCGAATAAGGGAGGTTGACAGTGATCGGGTTATGTGCTGCACTCACCTTTTTGATGCCCCTATTCTTTTTCCTTGCAGATCTGGTGCAGTTGCGAGCTGAACAAAAGGGACTTGAGAGCCATTCTTATGCAAAAAATTCTATTTCAACCCGTTCCGTTCAGATACGGAGGTATTTTGAATTCCTTGCTCTTTTTCTTAGCGACACTTCTCCTTTTCCTTGTGCCTCTGAGCGAGTTGCATTATACGCAGCTTGGTTAGCTAGGTCGCTGACCTACAGGTCGGTCTTAAATTATTTGTCCGGCTTGAATTATTTTCTCAGACAGAATGGGGCATTGCCCATCCAATACGATGATTTTCTGGTTGCGTCAACCCTGAAGGGGATAAAGCGCCAAAAGGGGGATGCTCACCATCAGGCCCCCCTATCCTACCACATATGCTTTTGCGCATTTTTTCTTTATTGACTAACAACCCAGGCCATATTGCCTGGCGTGCAGCTATCTTGTGCTCATTTAGAGCACTCCTTCGTAAATCACAAATCACTGACTCAGATTCTGCCCTGTGTAGGGGGGATTTTTCTTCCACCCATGGGGAATGATAATACGGGTGCGTCGCTCGAAGACTATACAGTTTCGTGAGAGGGTCTTGGAGATACCCGTATCTCGCTGTCCCAATACAGCCCTTTGTGCAGTCTATTGGACAGAGCGCCATTTTACTGATATAACAGCCCGGGACGGGGACATGGCTTTTCGCCTTCCGGGACTGGGGAGCTCCTCTTTCCCGATGACATATTCAGCTTATCAGGAGATGCTAGCGCTGTTCTCAAATAGGGCGGGCCTCGGTGAGGAGCATTTTACCTCGCATTCCCTTACAAGGGGAGGTTGTACATATTTGGCTATGTCAGGAGCCTCTATTGAGGAAATTAAGGTCAGGGGTTATTGGGCCTCTGACACGGTCTACTCCTACTTAAAGACCCCATTGCAAGAAAGGATAGTAAATGACTTCCGTGTCTCGGCTTCTTTGTCAGCGATTGAGGTCGGGGGGTCGGTTGGTGGGGCGCGCCCGGTTTAGCGGTCCCGTTTGGCATTTATTGCTCGGCTAAGAGCCTTATCAATAAATTAGGCTGTTCACCAACCTTCCGTCTCGTCCTCTTCCTTTCACTTAGCCTGACTTTATGTGCAATATAATCTATTATATAAATATAAAATGGCGGGTGAGGTTATTATAATATTATTTATTATCCTATGGTCTTATAATATTATTTATTATCCTACGACTTCATGATTATTTCTTGTCCATGATATATATTTGCTGCGGGCCAGCACTCTTCTTGCTGCTTCCCCTCCCCCCACCTTCTACACTCCTCACTTCTGCTGTTTGCTTGGCACACTACACACCTATTTTTACTTTTAGCTTTGTATAGGTAGGGCGTTTATTGCTCGGCCAAGAGCCTTATCAATAAATTAGGCTGTTCACCAACCTTCCGTCTCATCCTCTTCCTTTCACTTAGCCTGACTTTATATATATATATAGCCAAACACACCCCTTCCAATGTCACTGCAGCTGTCTTAATTAATATCGTCCTGCATATGAGATAGTGTTCTCAATGACAGGCTCTCACACACATTAAATCCTGGTATTAACAGAAGTTGAAAGCAATGTCATGCGTGGCATTAGTAGCAATTACTACTTATCTATCTGTGCTAGGGATGTGGTGAGGTGTAGGTGTGTGGTGGGGGATTAGGGATGCTAAAGATTGTGAGGTGCCCCTCTGCAAGACAACCCTACACATCCACTACAAACCACCTACACCCCCAGCACACACACCCTCAACCGCCACCACACACACCTACACCCCAGCACATCCCTAAGCCCCCACCACACACCCCTAAATCCCCCCACACACACCACACACCTACAACACCAAACACATACCACACACCTACACCCCAACCACACACCTACACCTCCACCACACACCTAAGCTGTCACCACACACCTACACCAGGAAACAGATACCAAACACCTACACCCCACCACATCCCTAAACCCCCACCACACACCTACACCCCACCACACAGCTACACCCACCACACACCTACACCCCCACAACACACCTACACCACACACCTAAACCCTCACCACACACCTACACCCCCACCACACACCTACACCCCTCCACACCCCACCACACACCTACACCTCCACCACACACCTAAGCTGTCAACACACACCTACACTCCCACCACTCTTTTTGTACCCTTTCAGCTGGTGTAATTATCATCAAAATATTTCCCGTTTTCAGGAAGTTATGAGTATTTTCCGGTATCTATGTATATAATATATGTATGATGTAACTAGTTAATTAAGTAAAAATCAAATAATTAAATACATTAATCAATTAACACGATGTGCTGTTAATTGGTTCATCTCATGGGCAATAATTTAAGCTACTGATACCTATAATCAGCTGGGTTATTTTGAAATGTATTTTTTATGGGATGGGTCACATGTTTTTGTTTGTTTTCCATTGAAGCAATGGACAAGACTTTACCCTGATTTTCAGTTTTTTAAATGGACTATCTTTCTTCATATTTGTCCTAGAATACAAATTTAAAGAATATTTTAATAGTAATTCACAGTTATTTCCAATGGAACGAGTTAGAATACAATTATGTTGTTATAGAATGGGTCACAGGTTAATCTTTGTTTTCCATTGACATAAAAGACCAGAATTGACTCTGATTTTCATTTTTCAAAATTATCTAACTTTCTTCATATTTGTCCTAGAATATTAACTTAAAGACCATTTGAATAGCAATTCACAGTTCTTTCCAGTGGTATCAGTTATAATACAATTACATGAATTCAATTTTGTTAGTGACATACCTCCTTTATCTTACATCCTTAGACATAGTACCGTATATGATGATTCCATCACCAGGTTGGAGAGCTTACCTCGATTGGGTTATGGTGGTTAAATACCTCATTCGACCCCCAGGTCAATTAACAAGGTCAAATTTTATATAGGATTAGTGTGCAGGTTCACAAATATGGTTGTGCCACACTGAGTTTTGGGATGTTTTCATATTGGAATATATCACTAGAAAGCAAACTATTATATCAAATTTCTTGAATATTTCTAGGCCATTTAGTTGGGACCGAATTGAATAAATTAGCAGTGAATATTAGGAAATAATTCAGTAGTTACAACATATGTCTACAGGCCAGAACTGCCCATGATAGTAGGGGAGAGTGGGGTTAGTTGGAACGCGGGGTATGTTGAAACATTGAAATTTTCTGATGCAATTATAATTAATTTGATTAAATACTGCCACCTAGTGGTAAGTACTAGCAAGATAAATCCGCCATATTGCCTACAGGACAGGTGTCGCAATGCTGTTGAAGTGAGAAAGGTTTGTTTGTGTTTTGCCCTGCTGAGTACTACTTTATCTTACATTCTTAGACGTAGTACCGTATATGATGATTCCATCACCAGGTTGGAGAGCTTACCTCGATTGGGCTATGGTGGTTAAATACCTCATTCGACCCCCAGGTCAATTAACAAGGTCAAATTTTATATAGGATTAGTGTGCAGGTTCACAAATATGGTTGTGCCACACTGAGTTTTGGGATGTTTTCATATTGGAATATATCACTAGAAAGCAAACTATTATATCAAATTTCTTGAATATTTCTAGGCCATTTAGTTGGGACCGAATTGAATAAATTAGCAGTGAATATTAGGAAATAATTCAGTAGTTACAACATATGTCTACAGGCCAGAACTGCCCATGATAGTAGGGGAGAGTGGGGTTAGTTGGAACGCGGGGTATGTTGAAACATTGAAATTTTCTGATGCAATTATAATTAATTTGATTAAATACTGCCACCTAGTGGTAAGTACTAGCAAGATAAATCCGCCATATTGCCTACAGGACAGGTGTCGCAATGCTGTTGAAGTGAGAAAGGTTTGTTTGTGTTTTGCCCTGCTGAGTAAATTTTTCACCATTCTGAAATGTTGTATTAACATAATTATGTTTACAGATTAAAGTGACTAGTTTCTGAGTAGTTTATGCTCTAGTACAGAGCTACAAAATGAGGCTAAATAGATGTGTTATTGTAGTCGCACTTTTATGCAGTGAGCTTACAGATGTCATGTATGCCACTGGGGTTACTTGGAACAGTGCCACTGCCAATGTAATGACATGTGTGAGGGTAGTGCTTTTTGGATAAAGGTGTTACTGTATTTTCACACTTATTGTGGAGCACTAAGCTAGGCCTACTGCAGAAAATAAATGTAGTGCTAATATCATTTCACAGCTAGACCTATGCATCTGTTGTAGGCCTATGCCTACAATATTTCAACTAGCAAAACTTAAATAAGCTTATTTTTGCAGTGATCGGTAGTTAGGACTTACATGGAGAGTGCTTTAAAAGTTTATAGAAGCTTGAAACCAAATACTGTGTAATAAATAATAGTTCCTAAGTAACCATATACCATGAGAGTGCTTTAAAAGTTTATATAAGCTTGAAACCAAATACTGTGTATTATAAATAAATAAACATATACCATGAGAGTGCTTTAAAAGTTGATATGAGCTTGAAACCAAATACTGTGTAATAAGTAATAGTTTCTAAGTAACAACATACCATGTTTCAACTAACCCCATGCCATGTTTCAACTGACCCCACAGGTGGGGTAAGTCAGAACACCGGATGTGGTCATGTTCAAGGCATACTATATGATAAACCATAAACATGTATGAGAACTTTATAGGTTGCATTTGTAAGACACATGTATACGCTTATACTGGTATAGTTATTCTTTCTTGAATAAAATCTGTTAGTGTTATATGGACGTTTTGGTGAAAAATGTTCCAACTAACCCCACTCTCCCCTACTGTGTTGGTATAGCAGTAAACCCCAAACAATAGGGCACCTCCAGTTAACCATCACCATCGTCATCATGCTGTCAGTCGCGATGCGACTAAGACTGCTTTCATTAATTGACTGCCGCTCTCCATTTTCCTAGCTGATTTTCCGCATGTCGACGGAAGATAAGCTTGAGCAGCGTGGTCCTTGGTAACACGGGCGACGACCGAGCCGGTATGGTGTTTTGAGCGCTTGTACATTTCATGAAAGCTGCCTGCAAAAGTGTTGAAGTGCTGCTGGCTTTTGCAAGTTACCAGCGGCACTCTCTCGGGGAGCAAATAGAGGTTTCACACCAGCAAGAACATGTCAAGACAGGGGCAAACTATTTGTCCCTGCAGTGGCTGGTCGGGAGATGTTGGGAGTTCCATACATCAACCGCCCTTAATGGTGCCACAGTGACATGGTTTTCTGTTTAGAGTTTGCTCCCTTAGCCTTCGGTTCTGTCAAGAACCTGTACCACAAGGCAATGGTTTACAACTCTGCAGGGCAGGGGCGTTAAACTCCCTGAGGTATTGCTATACCTGCAATACCTGCATACCAGTTAACCATGGGGGTATATACTGGTCTTTGGCCTACTCGTATAATTAAAAAAACAGACACAGGATTCTATTATTTTGGGCCAATAATTTATTAAACATTTTTAATAAATTTCACACTAGCCGTTATTATTCTATGACTAGCACAGATCATATTTCATTTACTTTGGCAACAGTACAGTTGCTTGGATAGCTTGTAAACTACTCTACCTCCTAGATAGTACAATCCAGAGGTAACTATTTTTTTTTCTTTTTTGGTAAAGTATTTATTCATCTGAATATGACATTTGTCAGCGCCGAAGCACTGGTCTTCCGGCCATCTTACTATTGGAGTTTACATTCTAAACAATCTAAGTTTGGTCAGTGCTGTATTAGTCACAGCACCGATCCTGAGGAATTAAGGGAGTGGCTCCTGCTGTATAATGTACAGCACGAGTCACTGCGGTTCATTCAAAAATGGGGAGCAGCACCGAGTAGAAGGTGTATACTCGGGGCAACTCAAATAATCGTTGTGGGTTACATGTTTTCTCTTATAAAACAAGCAAAGTTTATAGTTAACAAGACATTTTGCGTGTCTTATATAATGTTTGATGTGTTTAAACAGATTGATAGTTGTCTAGGATGTTCGTTGTGTTGATGGTTTGTTCATGATGGTTAAGGGTGGTGGCAGGGGAGGGGACCCATTGGGGTGGGTGGTAGGGGGGGGAAACCCACAGGAGAGCAAGCGAGGATACGGGGAGGGGGGGCAGGAGCTCAGGGCTTTTGCTAGTAATTACTGTAGTGGTCGTTCAAGGGCCTGAATAACCAGGTGGGCTCTATATGCATTTTTGAGGGCAAGTATTGTTTCTGTTTCTCTGACTCTGATAGGGAGGTCATTCCACATGACACTACCTTTGTAGATAGGTGCTCCGATATATTTATTTGTTGAAGGGTGTGGTACATTGAGCAGAGTGGAGGCTCCTCTTCTTGTTATTCTATTTGTGTGGTCAATGAATTTTTCATCTTTTGCGCGTTTGTGCATTAGTGCCATCAGGTGTAGGTCCCTTCGCTCTGAGAGAGTATCCAGTTTTGCTTTCTTGTGCAGCTCAGCCACACTGAGTATCTTGCTTTGGTAAACTGTTCTTAGTGCCCGGTTCTGAATTCTTTGCAGCTTGATCTTTTGTTGTTTTGTTAAGAGTTCATATATGATGTCATTGTAATCTATAACAGGCAATATTGTAGTCTTGTACAGGAGCAGTGCAGTGTTTTCACTTATGAATTTCCTTAATTTCCTAAAAGTTGTCAGTTTTAGTGCCAGTGTTTGATTCAGTCTTGCCAATTGTCGGTTCCCATTTAGAGTGGAGTCAAGAGTTGTGCCCAGGTATTTGTAGGAGTCCACTTCACGAAGTAAGGTTCCACCCATTTGTAGTTGGATTTGAGGGGCTCTTGTTTTTCTCATTTTCGTCCCATAGATCACATACTCTGTCTTGGCACTATTTACTGTTAGTTTATTTTCATGGCACCATGTATTCACCTTATCTAGCACCATGTCTGTCTGGGCTGCAGCCGCCACAATATCTCTATTGTGTACTGTGAGTACTGCGTCATCAGCAAATAATGTAAATGTTGCTCTTTCAGATACTAGTGGTAGGTCATTAATAAAGATTAGGAATAGCAGGGGTCCTAGGGTGGAGCCCTGTGGCACCCCAGTCTTGACCCTACGGGTGGTGGACTCATTGTTGTTTAGTTTTGTGCACTGCATCCTGTTCTTGAGATAATTTGTGAAGAAATTATATGCTTTGTTGCCTAATCCAGCTCTTGCTACTTTCTGCATCAGGATCTCATGGTCAATTGTATCAAATGCCTTCTTGAAATCAAGGAAGACAGTGATTGTTAGTTCACCTTTATCCATGTTGCCCAGAAGTTCATCCAGTAGAGATGCCAGGGCCCCTGTTGTGGATTTGTTTTTCCTAAATCCATTTTGCTGGTAGGTCAGGTAGTTGGATGATTCAAGGAATGCTTTAACTTGGTCATGTATAATCTGTTCAGTAATTTTTCCTGGAAGTGGCAGGATTGAAATTGGTCGCAGTTCACTGCAGTATCTTGGATTATTGGTCTTGGGGATTGGGGTGACTGTAGCTACCTTCCATGCATCGGGGAAGATGCCTGTTTTAATTATTAAGTTGAACATATGTGTGAATTCCCTAATTAATGAAGCTATCGCCATCTTTATCAGGGCAGTACTGATATCTTTTATACCAGACGATTTATATGATGATATTTGATTTGTTCTGTCTAGGATTTCATCACAAGATGTTTCTTGGAGATCATAATTGTGGTTATTTAGTTTGGCTTGGTAACATTTTTGTTGGGCTGTTCCTTGGTTAAATTTACTGGCTAGCCTTTCTCCTATCTCGATGAAATAGTTATTGATTTCCTCTGTAAGTAGATTATCAGGTATCACATTGCCAGATTCTTCATTGGAAAGGCTACTAATTTTGGTCTGGTTTTCTGGTTCAATCTGTTTGAGTACATGCCAGCATTTGTTGGCATTGTTTCGATGTTTGTATAGTTGGTCTTGGAGGAATCTTGCTTTGGCTTTTCTGACTTCATTTCTTGTTTTCCTGGTCATACATTTGGCTATGAACTCATCACCAGGGTCTTTTGATATTTCAAATTTGTGTCTGAAGTAGTCTCTGTCTTGTTGTAGTTCTGTTAGTTCATCATTAAGGTACCCAGCTGTGTTAGTTCTAATAGTGAGCTCTATGAGGGGACAGTGCATGTCAGCTGCTTTTGTTATTGTTGTGTTAAGCATTTCCCAGCATTTGTTTGGGTCTTGTTCCACTAAGAGCTCTCTTTGGTTGAATTCCTGCAGTGAGTTTTATGTAATTCCTGCAGTTAATTTATGTAATTCAGATTACTTATATGCAGAGCGATAGTTTGATATTTAGGTTTACTTTACTCAACAATGGCATGGCTATTCAGTATTATATATGCAACTGAGAAATGTTCTTGGGTCGATGACAGCAGACATCCGCTATGGGTAGATAACGGTCATACAAGGAAGCACATCAGGGACATCTCACTCACTACAATTCTGACTACCAGACATGACTCTTTTTTGGATTTGGACCATCTACTCTCAGCCAATTGGGACAGGAGGGTAGATGGTCCTTTGCTCACGAGTTGTTTATTCACATAATTAAATATGCTATTAGATTTCCACTGTCCTAGTTTAGAGACACTCCTATTCAAGCATATTCTTGGGCAGCTCCACGCCTTAGACTGTGTGTCGTTGCCATTGGCCACCAGGGAAGCTTGGCACCCTTCAGTATTAGACGGATGCATCTCACAAATTTTTGGCTTGTCAAAGGGTCCCCGTTCGCCAGGGCAAATGCTCGGGCGCCCCTTTTTGGACCTGTTAGGTGACAGTAGTCAGTCCACGCTTGAACAGGACAGAAGACTGAGTGCGGTATTCTTGGCAGTCTGACGTGGTAGCTGTCTTTCCGCTCGCACACCGTCTTAGTGCTGCGGATATGCACCGTGATGTATGACTTGTGTGCCTCGATGTCCTCAAACATCAGCGTATGACCGCCATCACCCAGCAGCTCGGAGTAAAACAAGTTAGATTGTCTTAATAGGCAGGCATAACCAATTAACAGTGCAGCAATGAATACAAGTCTATATTTTCCCATTTGTCTACATTTTAATATTATCAATTTCACATGTAATATTTTTAACGGGTACGCTCTGTTTACTGTACTACACTTAAGTTTACAAACCCCCTTTTCTTAGCACTGACACTGCATAGCAATCAAATACATCCCAGCTACCCTGTGCCAACTTCACCCAAGATTTTGCCCCACACAGGTAATTTTTAATGGCCCCATCTGTCTTCAGTTTATCATTTAGATATAAAATGTATAGCATTACCGTTTTTAATTTAGGGTTTTTCAGGTCTACCTTACTATTTTTGCAAAATGCTAAGTATTCCTCAAAATGCACCCTCTTATTCCTCCACGTTCCTTCCGATAATCCTGCCTTGAAAAATATGCTCAGTTTAATAACTACAGCATACCCATTACCTGCGAGAGAATAAGGCCAAGAAAATAAATTAGAGCGAGCTAAATCACAGGTACATATCAAACACCATGTTGTCGTGACAAGCAGTGACCCTAGCCAAGTTACTCTCACGACATAGATTTAGGGCCACACATTTGGCAGCATCATCGAAAAACAACCTACTCAGTACAACCGCCAATACAAGGGACGCCCCTGCCTTGTGTACAATTTGGACTTCACAAGATCGAAGCGCCGCAAACTTCCAAATCTGCCGTGCACAAGAACACAAGACAGGGTCTTTCCCTGCACCGGATGACAACACTTTTTGTGAAGCTTCATTATCAGTGTTAATGATAATAACGAATTGCTCAGGGTTGGGAGGGTATAATACGTTAAGGGCGACTACCAAATTAATTGCTTCTAATTGGGCAATGTGTAATTTATTATTGCGTAACAAATCTGCCGAATATAATTCAGAAAAATAATGTGTGCTACTGTGGCCACCCCCGGCGAGCAACGAAGAGTCGCATTCAATGACCCAAGTCTTCTTTGGGAAAGGCCTGAGCAATAGCAGTCCATTACTGTGTTCCGCGAAGCGCATGAACCAACTAACATCCCGTACTAGCTCTTGAGTAACCACTGCCTTCCCCAGAAACGGCATGCCCCTCAACAATTCCAGAATTCTATTCATAAAACGTCTCGAATGCACAACACATTTCGACACAAATTGCAGCCTGCCCACTAAGCGCTGAACATTTTTCCGACTAACATTAACCCCTAATTTCCACTTATTACATTCCACCAGCACCTCTAGAAGTTTAGGTTTTGGTATCCTGAGTTCCATAAGACCAGAATCCAACTCAAAACCCAGCCACTGCATTAAAACAGCAGGCGGTGTACATTTTTTAACTGACAAATCCAGCCCAAGAAGTGAAGTCAGCTCTATTATTCTATTATAACCCTCTAAGGCCCTCTCGAAAGTATGTTCGACCCCAACAAAATCATCTAGGTAACACGCCACGAAAAAACCCTTTTGTCTCATTAGGTATACCACTGCCGACGTTGTCCTGGCACATGCCATACAGGAAGACCGGCATCCGAATGGTGGCGCTATATCAAAATAATATTTATTCCTAACCTTAATACCAAAAAGTGGAACGCTTAAAGGACAAGTCCTCAACTGTCTATATGCTCTAGCGAGGTCAATAGACCACATAAAACAATTTTGACCTAATCTAGTTACCTCTCTCCCTAATGTCATTATGGTTGGCAGGTTAAAAGACAGTTTACTCCCTTGATAAAAACCTTTTGTTATGCCCACATTTACCCGTTTACCCTTAGGAAAACTAAGATCCACGATAATACGCCGCTCCTTAGTGTTTTTCTTTGGTCGGATCATTATGGGACTGATTTGAGCCCATGGAAAGAAGACAGGGGCATCGAAAGGACCCAAGAGCGAACCGTGAGCGGTTTCAGTAGCAATGTACCAGAATAACTCCTCATCACGGCAACAGTGTTTGACTTCCGTAGGAACCGGTGCTAGCCGGCCAGTAAAATTGGCCGGCCACCCAAACTCCAAGTAGTCAACAACCTCATAGTCAACATAACCCCATAACAGTTTTCTCCATGCCAGTATATTTAACCCAGACGGTACCGGCAGTCAGGCCCCACAGTAGTTAGGGAGGGCAGTCAAGCGAACTTTATCATATAGAATTTTGTATGAACAATCAAAGTTGGGAGACAACTTCCATATAGGCTAAAAACTGTTTAAATGCGATTTGTAAGCCATTGGCGACGGCTCGGAGAATTGAGCTGGGGACACGTCATCGGTTAAATCAAAAGGTACCCCCCAATTCATGTCGGTCATCAAATCAATGCACTCGTTCGGGTGCAAACCCACGACTACCTGTCCCTTATCTGCGGTGGGCCCAGCGACACAAGTGTCAACCAAACAATCAACATTATTAACTTTAGGCGGCTCAGGCGCCGCGACTGGAACAACATCACAAGAGTCAGTATGAACACATGAACACAATTCAACCGAAATATTTGAGGGAACTAACAATTCTTCCTTCCGAGAAGATAACCCAACAGAACCTGGAATATCGTCAACTGTCAACGAAACAACACGGCAATCATGTGCCATCAGTGAGTGCTTTGCAGCACCACTGAAGGTGCGGCCAGTAGCAGGACTATGCACGGGAGTGATGGCCGGACCACCCAGATGGGGTAATACAGAGGCGACAGGTAACCTCAAGCGCATACCAGAAGTATTATTGAAATGAGGTGGGTTAACAGCACCATGAATAGTCTGACAGTCTGCGACAGGTGAGGCGACAGCTGATATTGTCGCACCCGAGTCCGGCACAGCAACCAGGCGAGGCGAATGTGTATTGGGAAGGCTAGCTAACGGCGACCCGGCCATTAAGTCTAACCCAGCTTGAGGGTTCTGACCCACAGTATTATTCAAATATGCAACTTCTTGCCCAGCCGACATTACTACTCTATTAACATTGATATTCAGGCAACGTAAGTCAGTATTGAACCAATTGTACCTACTACGATTGTGAGACACAGAAACAAGCGGCACCCCTTTACTACTCGTAGAGCTAACACAAGGTACATCATAGCAATCATTAGATAAATTCATACATTCGACAATACGCGCACGTTTAACAGGAATATCAATGGAACCTAGTAATGGGTTAGTAACAGGACACTGCACATTGGAACACAACTGTGAATCAACCATAATTGAACACCTCTTGCTGACCTGGCATGACTCCTTAGCGACCGGCTGTGACGACATGACCCTTGTTGCAGAACAGTCGTGGGTCGAACCCGGAATCATCATCTCGATATCCACGTCCTCGAATCGTCTCCCAGCTGGCGAACCCTGTCTCCCATTCAGCGTCGTCCCCAGCATCTCGGTATTCAAAAAACCTTGTTAACAGATGCAGTGGAATTTTCAACAGACTTGTCGTCCCGTCCCCTTGACTTGCTCTTGCAATCCAGCTCATGATGGTAGTGCTTACGTTTCAAGTTAAATGCACACCACGAACAGATATGCACAAAGCGATCTCTACCCATACCATGACTGTTCGCAAACCCGCACTCCTTCCCACGGTTCCAAATGGTACATGTACGCCCGTCAATGTCCTTATTGTAGTCCGTGCCAGAGCCCTCCCTGCCATGCTTAGACACAGACTTCAACAGCCGTCTACCAAGGCCACTCTCGTCCCGCCGAATATCCTGAATCAGAGCCGTGTCATCCCACTCGTTGGGAAGCCGCTTATCGGCTATCATGTTGAAAACTCTTTCAGAAAATGCAAGACACGTGTCCCAAGTGTAGTTCTGGGCTATCTCTAACAGTAAATCCACATGATCCTCAACCTTTTGTACGCAGCAACCAGGAATGTCCCCACGCCGGATCATGCGCCTAATTGCAGCTAGGTACTCATACAATGTAGACTGTCCTTGTGACACTTTATTTTTTCTTTCCCCTCTTATCACGTATTTATGTGGTAATAGCTTACCCTTCCCAGATGCCTTTCTCGCCTTTGCGCCAGCCACCCTCATTAAATCACGCATCAGTTCGTCATCCGAGTCAGATGCGTCGCCATCACTACGTTCGAAACCCAACCGTGCACCCCCTTTGTCTACTGCGGCGATCAAAGCGCTAACTGTATTAGCCAAATCAGGATTACTACGGCGGGAAGCATTATCTACTCTTGCAGGATTACTGTCACAACCTACACACGGTCTCGTCGACGTAGCAGATCTACGCCTCACGCGCTCACCCGATGGGCCAGCAACTGGCTGTGACGTCACTGGTACGTCACACAAATCAGGCAGAGACAATGGCGACTCAGAGACTGGAGATTCAAGACTGGCAATTCTGGACAATAACAGTGCGGTAACAGTTGACAATTTAGCATCCAAGAGGCGAGATAGATCCTCCAGCGACACCCCTTGGCAACCATCACTCACCGCCGATGGCGACCACCGTGATGTAATGATACGTTGTGTCGCCGCCGCCGGCGATGTCGTCCGTCCAACAGCATCCTCGGTCGGTGACGATGAACAACGTCGACTTGCAGAAGCTAGCAGCTCGCGGGAGAACTTCCCACTTCCTCTAGCACGGGACTTCATTACTTTCGGCATCGTAAGTTCACTTTCAGCATACAATCACGGACACTTTGAAATTCCTTGCAGTTGAGACATCCAAGTCGTTACTGCTCGGTGATACGGTGAAGAATGATTCAAAGGGTCTTGTGCAACCGGAAATCAACTCTCCCGGGTTACCAAATTCGAGATCATGTTTTGTAGCTAGGATGCATTACTATGGGCCCGTGGTCAGGGTTTTAATTATGCATGTTACTGGCAACATGTACAATTCCACTTGCCACTTGGGAAGGAGGTCCTGTAGGGACTGTTGTACATCATTTAGATATATTGTTTGCATACCAATATATGCATAATAAATAATTCACTGTGATTATGCATCTGCCAGTCTGAAGCATAATCACTACAAAGATGCCTTGTCTTCTGGTACAACATTAAGAAAAACCTACCTTAAAGGGACCAGCTATAGCTCGCTGGGACACTGCGCGTACTCCGACAAATGCTCTCCAAGCACAACTTTGTTTAGTTTTTATGTTTAAATGAACCAAGTATGTGTGGGGAGAGTAGGGGACCCACTTCACCACCAGAAGTGGGTCAGTTCTGAGGCTGGGAATAGCTGGCAGCTGTTGTTTTAAAAATGGCTGGGTGAGTGGAGATAAGGGAGAGTAAAACTGGGGTATTTTCAATCTTCTTTAGAGTAGTTCAATCAGGAAATATATTTGTGTAATGTAAAATATATGTTAGTACAATTACATTGCATAATTCAATGAGAAACAGATATAGATGAAAAAATTTTTTTGTTGATGAATGTAAAAAAGGTTCTGCTGTGGATGGGGTTTGAACCCACATCACCAAACAACTTCAGATTACAAGTCCAACACTCTAACCACTAGGCCACAGAGACCACACATAATTAGTAGTCTCACTTCAGGCTATTTGTGTATAGGACGTCACATATAAAAGGTATGTATGTATGTATGTATGTATGTATGTATGTATGTATGTATGTATGTATGTATGTATGTATGTATGTATGTATGTATGTATGTATGTATGTATGTATGTATGTATGTATGTATGTATGTATGTATGTATTAAGTATGTATGTATGATGTTGTATGTATGTAGTGTGTGTGTGTGTGTGTGTGTGTGTGTGTGTATGTGTGGTTGTTGTGTGTGTGTGTGTTGTGTGTGTGTGTGTATGTATGGTATGTATGTATGTATGGTATGTATGTATGTATGTATGTATGTAAGTATGTATGTATGTATGTATGTATGTATGTATGTATGCATTGCATGCATGATGCATGTATGCATGATGCATGCATGTATGTATGTATGTATGTATGTACTACGTACGTACGTACGTATGTACGTACGTACGTAGTACGTATGTATGTACATGCATGCTGCTGCATGTATGTACGTACGTACGTACGTACGCGTGCGTGCGTGCGTGCGTGCGTGCGTGCGTGCGTGCGTGTATGCGTGTGTGTGTGTGTGTGAGTGTGTGTGTGTGTGTATGTATGTATGTATGTATGTATGTATGTATGTATCTACGTACGTACGTACGTAAGTACGTATGTATGTATGTATGTATTATGTATGTATGTATGCATGTATGTGTGTATGTGTGTGTATGTATGTGTGTATGTATGTATGTATGTATGTATGTATGTGTGTACGTATGTATGTATGTATGTATGTATATATGTATGTACTTATGTATGTATGTACGTATATATGTATGTATGTACATATGTATGTATGTATGTAAGTACGTATGTAAGTATGTATGTACGTCGTATGTACATGCATACGTACGTACGTATGTTTTTTTGTTGTTGTTTTACATCCTAGCAATATCTAAGGTCATATCAGGACGGGTACCAACTTGTGACAGTGCGCGCGCATGGCAACTCTATAGTGCTGCCCCACTGGAATACCATGCCACCAGTACCATGACCTGATATCCCACTCAGTCACATTATCATGACACTGAGCCAACCAGTCCTTGTCCTATCCTAATAATGGCGAGCGCCAGACTAGGAAGCAACAAGTATCAATTTTAATGTCATTGGTTTGACTCGACCAGGATTCGAGTTAGAGCGTCCGTCTCCCGTGTTGGTAGATCGTGGGGTTGTGAGTTTGAATCCTGGTTGAGTCAAACCAATGATTTTAAATTGATACTTGTTGCTTCCTAGTCTGGCGCTTGGCATTATTACTAATATTAGGATAGGACAAGGACTGGTTGGCTCAGTGTCAGGATAATGTGACTGAGTGGGATATCAGGTCATGGTGCTGGTGGCCTGGTTTTCCAGTGGGGCAGCACGATAAAGTTGCCATGAGTGCGCACTGTCACAAGTCAGTAGCGGTCCTGATATGACCTTAGATGTTGCTAGCACGTAAAACAACAACAAACAAAACAAACACATACACACACACGTTTTATATGTGATGTCCTATACACAAATATCCTGAACTGAGATTAGTAATTATGTGTGGTCTCTGTGGCCTAGTGGTTAGAGTGTAGGACTTGTGATCAGAAGTTGTTTGGTTGTGTGGGTTCAAACCCCATCCACAGCAGAACTTTTTTTTTATATTCAACAAAAAAAATACGTTTTTCATCTATATCTGTTTCTCATTGAACTATGCAATGTAATTGTACTAACATATATTTCACATTACACAAATATATTTCCTCATTGCACTTCTCTAAAGAAGATTGAAAATACCTCAGTATTACCCCCAACTACTAACTAGGTCACTCTCCTGTACACCACCAAGTGGAAAAGTTCAGTACTAAGCATGCACCACCCCTGTGGCACACATCTGAACTATTTCCGAGTTCGTTTGTTTTCCGCGCGGCGGATATCTGGCCACTTTAAATAGTATTGTATATGATTTATTTTATTGTTGGTTATCACTTTTTATTTCTATTCATATTATTTATTCCGGCCAGTGCCGGAAGGCCTGGTGCCGGGAGATGTATTCTTTATATACCAGTTTGTTTACCACTATATGTATGCATAATATATAATTCACTGTGATTATACCAAAGCATAATCACCACGATTATGATATATGAATGTCTATGTGTGTGTATGAATGTATATATGTATGTATAACATTTTTTGCTTTCTAGTGATATATTCCAATATGAAAACATCCCAAAACTCAGGGTGCCACAACCATATTTGTGAACCTGCACACTAATCTTATATAAAATTCGACCTCGGAAATGAACTCGGTGGCCAAATGACCACCGTAGCTGAAACGAGGTAAGCTCTCCAACCTGATCACTATGAACGTTCACATCATGTGACTTTGAACTTCAGAAAGCTGGATATCTGTTATTGTTAATTCCTGTTGAATTTTGACCAGACAAAAACTAGAATCTTAAAAAAGTTGTGTGGTTTAAAAGGGAACATTCACGCGCCACTGTAAGCACATCTATTACTCGAAATCCGCATTTTCTGCCACAACGGAAAATAAGGTGCTGAAAAGTGATTACGTCACAGTGTGACTTAAACGCGACACCGGCAAACGCGGCGGATTTCCAAGTGCCTAGTACGAGTAACTAGCATCCTATTTCAATTCATATCTCACTATAGATACAAGATCGACCACTATTCATTCACTAGGAGACAATACACGAGGAATATTAGGTACCTGTCTATAAAATAATGTAGCCTGTGAAGAAATTGGTGAACACTGATCCTCGCAACAGTCCGCGGTACCAACTTTTGCAAATGAACCGGTGATGAAAGAGTAGCTCTGATTGGCTGAGACCCATCCTCATTGAAAGAGTCTATCTGATTGGGTGCGAGTGTAAGCTAACATCATAGCAGAAAGGAGCAGGACAACCAGCCACGTTTGAACTCGTTTGAACTTGCCGCTGTTATAGTTGTTTTGGGGAGTTTTAAGTCGCATTGGTGCGCTGAAGGCTGCAAATCTGCAGCACTGAATGGGCACCACTGAAAGCAGTCCCATGTGGTCGGGGGTTGGGTTCCGGTGTGTAGTGATCAGAGGAATTGAGGGGTAGGAGGGAGGGGGCGGAGGAGGAACAAGGCTGTTATAGACTTTCCTCTTCTCGTGTTCGCTAGAACTTAGTCTTTCTCCATAAGCATATTCAGTGCTGAAACGAGAGGGACAACCAGCCACGTTTGAACTTGTCTGAGACGGTTTGAACGTGCATGAAATCGATTTACCTCTTCTCGTTTTCGCAAGAACTCAGTGTCAGCCAATCAGAGCAGTTCTTTTTTATTGCAAATGGCCGCCTCCATGGGGGCCGCCATTTGCAATCGAAAAGAACAGCTCTGATTGGCTGAGAACAGCTCTCAGTGTTAGCCAATCAGAGCTGTTCTTTTTTATTGCAAATGGCGGCCCCCATAAGGGGCGGCCATTTGCAATCGAAAAGAACAGCTCTATTTATTATTTCTGTTGCTATTTTAAGCAATTTTATTTTGTACATAGTTTATACTAAACAGCAGGGTAGCATGACCTATAAGGGTAGCATGACCTACATTTATACTGTATGCTCTGGACAACGTGTCTGCAAAGAACATTAGAGAACTCTTAACATGACACAACTGTACATCTGCAATCGCATTCGCATTCTTTGCATTTTGGCCGAAAGTTTATGAATCGGTTTTTGCATTATTGCCACCAATGGTTTGTCGTCAGTTTGAATTTGAACTTCCTTGCCAAAGATATAGTCATGAAACCTCTGGCAACTGAAACATATGGCAAGTATTTCTTTTTCGATAGTGGCATATCCACACTGCGCTGAGTCAAGCGCACGAGATGCGAGTGCGATTGGCTTATCATCCTGCATTAACACAGCACCTAGACCTGACTGACAAGCATTTACTTTAATGACAATGGATTTCTTGACATTGTAATATGACAACACAGGAGCAGTTCTCAACTTTTCCTTCAACTTATCAAACACGACCTGCTGTTCGTTTTGCCAGTGCCACGCAACATCCTTAGCTAGGAGCGTGTGCAGTGGTTTGGCAATCTCGGACATATTGGGTATGAACTTGTGCACATACCCCACCATGCCCAAGAACCTTTGAAAGCTTTGTTTGTCACGCAGCTCTGGCATATCTACAATTGCTTGTATTCTGTCTGGATCTGGCTTTACACCTTGCTGGGTAAGTTGATGACCTACACACTTTACTGTAGTCTTGCATATCAAAGATTTTGCCCCGTTTAGTTTTAGATTCACCGACCTAGCTCGTGCTAGTACTGCTTTCAACCTGGCATTGTGCTCCTCCACGGTTGACCCAAATACCAAACTGTTTCTGAGAATAAATGTACACGTGCAGAGATTCACGCGGTAAACTTTGCGCCAGCGTATGGTGGCAATTCTTATGCACCGGGCAGACGTCTTGAGTCGCCGGGCGTAAACGTAGCGCCGAAGGGTCAATTGGCTAGTACATCTAAAAATAAACTCAGTCCAGTCGGAGAGCACACAGTAAAGTATGCGCTGTCAAAGCAACAGCGGGGAAGCAATGGCAAAGCGACGCCGACTGCTCACACGCAGGCGTCGACGGCTAAAGTAGAACACGCGTATCAGACACAGCGTGCTAGTCGTAATACTTTGACTTGTTACGTATGTAATGAACCGCATTTAATGAGAAATTGTCCGCATTTAAAATTACTGCGTAGTAACATTAGCTCTACTGCTTCGGGAAACTAAAAAGCGCACTTGATACTCGTCCGAGTATTGCTATTGATTTTAATCAGGTAAAATTAACTGGTCTGGTAGACTCAGGTGCGGCTAAAAGTTTAATACATGTAAAAGCATTAAAAAAATTGTTAGATATTGGAATAGCACATAACCAATTGTATCCAGGTAGTAGGCTGAGATCCATCTCAGGTCATTTAATTCCAACTTTAGGTATGACTTATATTTCTATTTATAATAAGTTATGTCCTTTCTTTGTAGTTGAATCATTAGCTTTTGAATTATTAATTGGGACAGATATAATGGAAATGTGTAATGCAGAAATTTGTTACAGAAATAAATTTGTTTCCTTATGTGATATTGTACATCCATGGAGTAGTTTAGAATTAATTGATAGAAAAATGGCAGGAATAGTTCTAGAAGTAGACTATTGGAAAAAGCATTTTCCCTTGACATTTCCTGATTCTAATGAGAAACTTAAAGCTATTAAGGTAGTTGAGAAGCATATAAACACAGGTAATGCATATCCAATAAATCAGAGACCTTATAGAATACCTTTAAGTAAGCGACATATAGTTGAAAAAGAATTAAATAAGATGTTAGATGATGATATAATTGAAACTAGTTGTAGTCCTTGGGCTTCACCAGTTACTTTAGTGCCTAAGAAAGATGGTACTATACATCTCTGTGGTGACTACCGTAAATTAAATGCAGTAACTATTAAGGATGCTTATCCTTTACCCAGGATACAGGACATTTTTTATCAGTTGCATGGTGCTAAAATTGTTACCACCATTGACCTTAAATCAGGGTATTGGCAGGTAATGGTAGATGAGGATAGCAGACCTAAAACAGCTATAAATACACACATGGGATTATTTCAATTTAAGCGTATGCAATTTGGATTAACTAATGCACCTGCAGTATTCCAAAGAATGATGAATGTAATTTTTGCAGAACATTTATGTAAATGTTGTCTAATTTATTTAGATGATATTATTATTTATTCATCAGATGAGGAGAGTCATGAGAAAGATGTGACTACTATATTGACTATCTTGCAAAATAACAATATGACTATTAAAGAATCAAAATGTGAATTTGGTGTAAAAGAAGTAAAACTATTAGGTTACGTTGTATGTTCAGCAGGGCTGAAACCGGATCCTGAAAAAATAACTGCAATAAGAGATATGGCTTCACCGACAAGTAAAAAAGAAGTAAGACGATTGTTAGGATCGGCAGGATACTACAGACAATTAATTCCAAATTATGCTGATGTAGTCGCTCCTATAACTTATTTGACTAGTAATAAAAGTAGTTTTGAATGGACTATAGAATGTGAAATTGCATGGAATGAGTTGAAAACACTGTTATTCGATTGTGTACTGTTGAAATTTCCTGATCCTTTTAAACCATATAAGCTGGATACAGATGCTTCTGAGTACAGTTTAGGGGGGCTGTATTGGTGCAGGAGGATGAGAATGGAATAGACAGACCAGTGCATTTAATCAGTACTAGATTTTCTCCTGCTCAACGTAATTATCCTACTATAGAAAAAGAAGCATTTGCTATTATTTATGCTCTAGTAAAATTAAGACCTTACTTATACGGTGCAGAATTTACTATCTATACAGATCATGCTCCATTGAAATGTTTTTTCACTAAAGAAATTTGTAATACACGTATACAACGCTGGGCAGTATTATTAGCAGAATTTTCAGCACCAATTGTCTATATGAAAGGTGTAGATAATGTCTGGGCTGATATGTTGTCTAGATTAAGACCTAATACTGAAGCAAAAGAACCAGTGGAAATGTTTGCTTATGATTCACTTTTAGCAGAACAGGTAATTCCTTTTGAACACTATGAACTGTCATATAATGAGGTAATTAATGAGCAGAAAAAAATGAAAGAGTATACATTAGGTGAGAATGAAGAAAAGAATTATTTGATAATGGATAATCTTCTTTATTCAACAGTAGCTCCTACTACGAAAGATACATATCCTAGACTAGTGTTACCAAAAAAATACAGGAATTCTGTAATAAAAATAGCTCATACAGAGGTAGGTCATATGGCTATGTCTAAAACATTAAAACGATTACAGGAACATTTTCATTGGCCTGGTATGGCTGGATATGGTCATAGATTAATTACCAATTGTGCAAATTGTGTGGTTAACTGTAGTAAACGCACACGTGCATATCCACAATCGATGCCATTGCCTAAGGCACCTGGTATTGTGATTGCTGCAGATCTATCTGGTCCATATCCAGTTAGTACTAGTGGTAATAGATATTTACTATCTATTATAGATCATTGTAGTGGTTGGGTTGAATATAAAACATTGCCAGATAAATCATCGAAGGGGATTCATGATTATATATTTAATGATTATATTCCTCACCATGCAATACCTTGTATGTTTATTTCAGACAATGGGTTAGAATTTAAAAATAGATTGATTATAAATCATTTTAAAGAATTGGGTGTAGAAGTAAGGCATACAACACCTTATCATCCACAGTCGAATGGTATGGTGGAAAGATATCATAGGACTATAAAAGGCATTTTGCGAAAATTAGTTAATTCTCGTGCTAATCTATGGGAAACCTATTTGCCTAATGTGATATATGTGTATCGTACTGTACCTTCTGATAGCACTGGCTATTCACCTTTCTTTCTAACCTATGGTAGACATCCAGGTACGAAGCATAGTTCTTTACTGTATCGATCGACAGGGACGATTGATTCGAACTTAGCCTGTCGTGTAGATGATTTATCTATAGCCCTAGCTAAAGCTGTCAAAAATCGAAAAGAAAGTCGGAATTATAATGTTGCTCGCTTGAGGAAAAAGGCGAATGCAGTAAAACTAACTCCTGGTGATAAAGTAGTTTTGTTTGTAAATGAATCTGGACCTTTGGAGAGGAAATACGATCCAGGTTACATAGTCGTTAGATCACGGGGTTCAGTAGTGACTGTGGTAAGCTCTAATAACGATCGTAAAGTTGTTAACGTGATAAAGTTAAATTAGTTGATGCTAAAATCATTTGGGATGATATTGCTCCACGATTAACTAGAACTGAACGAAGGAAAGGTATTTCACAACCTGTGCCTTTTGATCCGATTATTGCTGATCAAAATCGATGCACTAATGAATTATTAGTGAATAAAACAAAAATAAAACCTAAATTATTACATTCGAGAGAAATTGGTACTGGGCCACTTACGCGACAGCAAGCGCGGAGCGTAAATCCAATAATTGGTAGTATGACGTCAGATAAAAGAATTGACCAATCACAGCAAAGAACACTGCGGAAGGATCGGCGAATCCGCAGACGTCTGAGTGCTTCGGCTCATTCGCCAAAAACTTTCTTTGTTGCTGCGCCACTAATAAATAACGATTGCGCCATGCCTAACCATTGCATTAATACGAAGCAAATATTAACAATAACGCAAGTCAACAGCTCCAAAGCTAATCGACAGGGTTTTCGAGGTCTAATCATAAGAAATATTTATGTTCCTTACTAAATTAGCGCCAAGATTAACGGGTTTTATCGTAAGTTACGCCACTATTTAAGTTACTAAATACTGTTGTATTACAGAGATACAGTGAATGGTATTGACACCGTAGTAGTATTTCTATAATAAAGTAAATTTGACACTTATTGCTTACCAAATGCTACGAAGCATTTCGGGTGGAATAAGCAATGGAAGTGAATACTTTAGAACGCAATGGTGCCATGTACTAATGTATTGTTATTCTATCGGGACATAGAGCGAAAAAAGTACACCGGTGGTGACTGAATGTCTTACTAACAAATAACAATTTCATTTAGTTACCATTGACTTTTCTATTTATCTAAGTTAAGTGTTAGTACGCCTACCAATTACGGGGTGAGACGTAAAACAGGTGTTACTTAATACTTTGAGTTAAACTGTTTAGCTACTGAAAAGAACTAACTTTCGTCACACTAACGACTGAAATGTTATGTTCATAGAAACTAATATTATAGCACTTTCGCTAAGACTTTGTAGATGTTATGTTTCTGGAAGAGGAAGATCTTGCATATGTAAGAATTGACATTATTAAAGCGGATGATTTGCAAATAACCAAAGATGTTATTTAATCCAATTTAGAACACACCATTGGATTTGCATTAACTTTTCTTAAGTACAAAAATCATTATTCATTTGCCGTGAAAAATCTAAAAACGCTTAAAATAGCACATTGACTTGCATTACCGTATTGATTCTATTAAATTCTCGCAGGCTAAAAAACTATTTTTCCATAAATATAGGTAATTTATCGAACCTGTACCTCTCGAGTGGAAGAAAAGACGGCTGCGTAAGGTCGATAGAGCAATTCTATTCGACAAGCGTAAACTTTTCGCGAGTATACGGTAAGGACGATAAGAATCAGCTGGCGCGAGCCGGGAGTCAATTTCTTATCGGGTGTCGACGGCGACACGCGTGAAGCGATAAGGCTAAATTGTTTTGCCCCCGGACCCAGCCCTGCCCCCAGACCGATACACGCATCCCCCACAGCAGGGAGGCCCATGGCGCCCCCTGCCCCTCCTGGAACTGTGATCCTGAATCCAGCGACGGGGCAGGCGCCGGGGAGACCCATGGCGAGGCACCAAGCGAGCCCGTGAGCACGCGATACGGCCGCCTTGGTCCACCGGGCCCCCCCGCCCGGGCCGGAGGGTCCTGGTCGGCCACCAACCTCCTCCCACGCCGCCCCCAGCAACCTCCCCCGCCCCGCCGGCCATCACCAGCCCGGCGGCATCACTCCTGTCACCACAGCTCGCCCTGTCATCTCCTCCCAGCAAACCGCTGCAAGCCCTAAACCAGATATCGCCTGCCCACGACCAGAAGCTCCTGGACCGAGATCGCCCTGAGCACCGGCCCCTGCAGCGACCCAGCCGCCCCCAAAGGCTCCTCACATATGCCACTACATAATCCTCACGAGAACACAGCTGCGGACCATCACCCCGGCTCTGTCATGTCCACCGACCCGTCGGCCACCTGACACCACCCTCAAACAGCCGCGGACCATCACCCTCGCTCACCACACATGCCATTGCATAACCCTCCCAAGAACACAGCCGTGGACCATCACCCCGACTCTCTCATCTTCACCGACCCGTTGGCCACCCGACACCACCCCCAAACCACAGACTCGACCCATGAGGCAGCAGCCGCCGGCCCCCAACCAGATGCTGCCTGCCCCCGGCCAGAAGTCTGCCGCGCCGCCCCCCCCCCCCTGGTGGCCACACCCAACGAGCTCCCCCTGCCGCCCTCCCCCGCTGAGGCACCCACCGCCAACGCAGCCGCCACCGCCCAGCCTGCCCCTCCCCCGGCGATACCGCCTACCTCCTCTCTCTCCCCCGCCTCCCCGCCCCCCCCCCCCCCCCCCCAGCCTGCCTCCGGGGCCGCCCCCACTAACCCCCCCGCCTCGCCCAACCCCGAAGACTTCGCCGCCCCCCCACCGCCCCCCACCGCACCTCCTCCCCCTCCCCGCCCCCACCCCAACCATCGACAGTAGCGACCTCGGCAAACCCATTGTCGACGTAGTCGACCCCCACATCCAAAACACCCTCCCCGCCGCCCCCTCCTGCGGCCCCTCCCCCGCCCAGTACCGCCCCACCCTCCTGGCCATATGGCCCCACACCTCCGGCGAGGCGTGGGCCCGCTACCCCACCTTCACCCGGGCCTACTCAGCCCTTCGGGAAGCGGGCCTCCCCAACTTTTTGGCCGCCCGCATCCCTCTCCCCTCAGGCCTACCACACATCCCACCTGGCGAGCTCGCCTCCGTGACTACCCGACCCTCGCCCTCCTAGACCTCCTCGAGTTCGGATTCCCATCGAACTACTCTGCCTCTGCCCCCCCCCCCCCACCCTACCTTCTCCAACCACCGCGAGGCCCCCGAGCACCTCCCCCAAGTCCGGGACTTCAACTGGACCGAGCTCGCTCTCGTCGTCCTCGCCAGCCCTTTCACTGTCCCTCCCTTCACCCCCTGGGCCCAGGTCTCCCCCATGATGACCCGCCCCAAGTCCGACCCAGGCAAGAGGCGGGTCATCGTAGACCTCTCCTTCCCCCCGGGCGCAAGTGTCAACACTGTCATCCTACAAGCTTCCCTGCATGACCGACTTAGGACGCCGCCTCATCAGTGCCTGAGGGCCTGCCAGGTGTTTGATGCATTCCTCGCCCTCGTCGCTGCCCTCGGGCTCGACGTCGCCCCCGGGAAGTGTCATCCCCCCGCTGTCCGCCTCACCTGGCTCGGCTTTGTCTTGGACAGCGAGGCGATGACCATCCGCATCGCCCCGACAAAGTCGAGGACCTTATCCTTGACCACATCGCTCGCACCGCCCTCGGACGGTGCAAGTGAGCAGCTCATTGGGGCGCTGCACAGCTGCTTCGGCTCCGCCTCCCTCACCCTCGGCGACGACGCCCTCCGGGACCTGAAGTGGTTCGCCCTCTACGGCCGTGCCTCCAATGGGCTCCACCTCCTCCGTGCCCCGGAGGTGCGTCGTCACATGATCGAGTGCAACTCCTGCCTATCGGGTGGGGGGGGGGGCGTTCTCCAGCAGCCATTGCTACGCCCGAGGGTACTCACCGGCTTTCCGGGTGCGCTTCCTAGCGATTCACGAGTTGGAGGTGGTTAACCTTGTTGTCGGCCTCCGCAGCCTCCTCCCCGATGACGTCGTGGGGGCGACCATGATAATTAACATGGACAACATGGCATCCGCCGCCTCCCTCGAGTCCGGCCGCCCCCGGGATCCTACCCTCTGGCTCCTCGCCGCTGCCGGCTCATTTACCATCACAGTCATCCACAAGCCCGGGGCGGATATCGTCCCCGCCGACGCCCTCAGCCGCACCCACCTCACCGACCCCTGGGCCGAGGTGGCCCGTGCCGAGGTGGACCGCCTCGGACTTCACTACGTCCAGCCCGTCCATGACGACTTTCCTTTCAACATCAGTTTGTGATGCAGGCTTCACCCCGGCCGAGGTCGCTGACGTCGATCGGCTCCACCTTGCCTCCCTGGCCCCCAGGACCTAGAGGAACAGCCGCCAGCAGGCCGAGGACTACGTCGCCTTCCTCGTGGCCCGAGGCCTCAAACCCCTCACCCCGGCCGACTTCGATGTCGCCACCTAAGCCGCCTCCCTGTACGCCCACGCCCTCGCCCCGCCTCCATCAAGAACGCGCTATCGGGGGCGCGCTCCTGGGTTGAGGCGGTGGGGGGTCTCGCCAAGGACGTCATGCCTCAACCCACGTCCCACGCCAGGCACCGCCCATCATGCCCGACCACCTCACCCTCGTCATCGCCCACCTCGCCCGGGCAGGGCCTGCCTCCGTCCTCCCTCGGACTGCCCTCCTCCTCGGGTACTTTGGGATGATGAGACAATCCAACCTGCTCTCCTGGAGTCACGAGGGGTGGGGCGGCCCCCATACCATCACCCGAGATGACATCCGCCGCCCCCGGGGACCTCCGGATCCTCATCAGGACCTCAAAGACCATACCCCCGCCTCACTCGGATCCGACCTCTGCCCTGTCGCTGCATGGCCCGGCCTCGCCCGATGCACCCGCATTCATTATGTCTTCCAGCCGCCCCCTGGACCCTTGGACCCTCACCGCCCTTCTCAGGGGCGCACTTCGTGCCCGAGGTGTGCCTGCCTCCGAGACATTCACCCTCCACAGCCTCTGGCGCGGCGCCATCCAAGCATGCCACAGGTCGGGCAACCCCCTCCCCGACATCATGGCGCAAGGGACTTGGACCTCTGAGGCGGTGCATACCTATGTGCCTCGCCTCTCCCCCTCGGCCGCCCCTCGAGCCCTCTCCTCCATTTTGGTGGAGGACTCCTCGGCGCAACCTCCAGACTCTCAGTAGTTCCTAGGCTCCCTCTGAGCTCTTTGACATTTACCCTTATTTTACCTGTATTATCCTGTACATACCTTTACTATTATGATTACCTGTATTATCCTGCTTATCCTGTGTTATCCTGTTTATAACCTGCACTATCCTGTAAATATTAGCACTTCAATAAAGTGCTTTTCTCCACCCTCGCCTCCTCTTCCATCCTTGTCGCGCAGCAGTCTACACAAGGATGGCCACTGGAGGTGGAGGTGGAGGAGGAGGTGGGTGTGGGTGTGGGCGCAAAGTGGGATTTCTCCCTGTGTGGTATATCCACCCCAAAGCATATGTATATGTGCTTATGCAGACAGACATACATATATATATGCATATACACACACATATATAGCTCGCATACAGACCTGTATGCAGATGTAAAGCAGAAGGGCTCCGGCTATACTACTTCTTTGATAATTGCCACCCTCAAGGTTCCTGGGTTCGACACCATGGGAGGGGGCGCGCTGCATCCGCATACGCACTGTGCAGACCAAGGTGCCCAGGACCTGTCACTTGCTGACCAGCTGCACCCAGAGCAGCAACCTGTGTGGTTTTGTGTGGTGACAAGAGGGGGCATTCCCAGACCCATGCAAGGCATGTCTGACTATTGTGGTCCGTGTGGCCAAAAACACTCATTGCCAGTAAACGCGTTGTGCCCAAAGCGGTTAGCGGCAACTACAAAGCGAGCAACACGAGCACACCCTTTGCCTGAGTACGAAAAATGTCTACTGAAATTAAAAGCGAGGTGCGTGGTGCGACTGCAGGGGCGTTGGAGGACAGCTTGTCGGCAGAGGAGGCGGCGTTGAAAACTGAAGTAGACGTGCTGGAGCGAAAGCGTCGGGTGGCCGTGTTGATGAAGCAGCGGAAACTCGTAGAGGAGGAACTGCACGCGTTAGATGTGTCGGACGACAGGGGACGAAGCAAGTCCGGTCACGCACGCCGGTGTCACCATCGTTGGAAGTCGGAAGTCATAAAGTTCTGGGAGTCAGACACCCAGTACGGAAAGGAGACGACAACGTAAGTGGGCATTGAAGCACTACACCGTTGAAAGAAAGCAGAAAGCAGGTGAAGAAGTTAAACGCATATGAGCTTATTGAGGCAACTTGTGCGTGGTTCCAAGACAGTAGTGCGTATGAAGACGTTGAGGCATGCCATGCTATGTTTAATCACATAAGTTATTTGAGCGCCAAGGCTAAATATAACAACCTTAATAACAGTGCGCATGTGGCATATGACACAGGTGTCCGAAAATTGGCACAAAGGCAAGGTTTTGAGGCGTTTGTTGTAGGAAATAGTGACTTGGCCTTGAGGCACTATGCCTTTGAAAATATAAAGGACAGTAAAAAAAACACCGCTTCTACGAATTCATCTAACGCGTCAAACCGTCTGTATACACGTGATGGTAAAAAAACGTGTTTTGCCCACAACGGTGAGCAGGGGTGTTCGCGTGACAATATGACTTGTGACTACGGTCACTGGTGTTCGCGGTGTGGTAGCCGTAGCCATAAACGTGTGAAATATCATAGGGACTGATTAAAACTGAAAACTGATACTGATACTGTAGTAAAGAAAGGGGAAGAGTGTGCTTTGCCAACTCTGCTAAAAATAGTCGAACACGTGATACCGGTGCAGTGCAACGTGGTAGGCGATTATATCAGTGAGCAATTTCAATTACCACTTTGGATTCCAATTAATGTTACATGGTTAGAAGTTTTGAATACAGTTAATGGCTACACTATCACCGCTTATGACAAACATACCAATGGTACAGATAAGTGCACTTTTGCAGTTTCTTATAATTGCTTTAAGGGTTGTTGTACTTGTATACATAAGGTTGCTGGTGTAGTTGTGCAAATTAGACCTTGTCGAGTATTTGTTGAAGCTTTTTTCCAAAGTGACACGGATCCAGACTGGGAGTATATACTACACGGGTCGATATATATATATATATGCATATACACACACATATATATGCATATATAGACACATGTATGCATATAGACACATGTGTTCAGATATGCATATGTATCCAAATATACACATATACACGCATATACATATATATACATATATATGCACATATACATGTATAAATGCATATATATGCATATATAGACACATATATAATAGGCATATATCAACATATGTATGTATATATACGCATACACATATTTACACTTATGCATATATATACATGCATATGTAGGTCCTACACATATATGCGCATATATACTCATATGCACGCATATATGTGCATGTATATGAGTAGTACCCCTATCCTGAATCTTTTAGACAAGGATTGGCAGCAGTCATGGACCAGTGACCATGACCCACTTATATACTAACTTGTTCAGCTATACAGTTTACAGGTGCAACCCGACCCAAGCTCAGTTGGTTGCTGTAACCAGATTACAGGTAGTCATGCATGGCTGCCCCATCTGACACCCCTTCACAATCACACACACACACTCAAAGGAAGACACCAGCCACACAGCGACTAACCACACCATGCTGGTCACCAATGAGTTGCCATTACTTTAAATTGTATTGCATTTTAATTTTTATTTATTACCATTACTATTTAATTTTGTCTATATCATGTATATTCATATGGTTTGCCTGTTATTCACAGCCTCCTGCTCTCAGGACCTCACAGCATTTTGCCAGCAATTAGACCCTTCTGTACAGCATTTCCTATATAGCTCAGATGGGAGAGTATTAGTTCTAAGATAAGAGGGTACCCAGTTCGATTCCTGGTATGAGTGGGCTTATTTTAAAAAATGTATTAAGATTTTATTTTAAATGCATAAATACAAAAAAAATGTGTCTGACAAGCGTCTGATTTGCAATCTCTCTCTGTCTGTCTCTGTCTGTCTCTGTATGTCTGTCTCTGTCTGTCTGTCTCTGTCTGTCTCTGTATGTCTGTCTCTGTCTTCTCTGTCTGTCTCTGTCTGTCTCTGTCTGTCTATCTCTGTCTCTCTTTGTCTCTCTCTGTCCCTCTCTGTATCTCTATGTCTCTCTCTTTCTCTCTCTGCCTCTCTCTGTTTCTCTCTGTTTCTCTTTGTCTCTCTCTTTCTCTCTCTGTCTCTCTCTGTATCTGCCTGTCTCTCTCTGTCTGTCTCTGTCTGTCTGTCTCTGTATCTCTGTCTCTCTTTGTCTCTCTGTCTCTCTCTGACTCTCTCTGACTCTCTATGTCTCTCTGTCTCTCTCTGTCTCTCCCTGTCTCTATCTGTCTCTCTGTCTTGCTCTGTCTCTCTATGTCTCTCTGTCTCTCCCTGTCTCTCTCTGTCTCTCTCTGTCTCTGTCTGTCTCTCTCTGTCTCTCTATCTCTCTCTCTGTGTCTGCCTCTGCCTCCCTGTCTCCCCCTATCCCTCCCTCCCTCTCTCTCTGCAAAGTCAAGTCGGGTCGGGTGGGATAAAGTGAGGTCCCAACCTGACTTTATCCAACCTGCCTTTACCCGACCTGACTTTACCCATAAAGTCGAGTGGGTGAAGTCAAGCCGGGTAAAGTCGAGCCGGGTAAAGTCGAGTCGGGTAAAGTCACTCCGGGTAAAGTCACACCGGGTAAAGTCACGCCGGGTAAACGTCAGGCCGGGTAAAGTCGAGCCGGGTAAAGTCGCGCCGGGTAAAGTCGAGCCGGGTAAAGTCAAGCTGGGTAAAGTCGAGCCAGGAAAAGTCAAGCCGGGTAAAGTCGAGCGGGGTAAGGTTTCCAGGACAACATGACAGCCTCTTATAGGCTTAGCACTGTCAGGGAATCATTTAAAATACTGGAAGTCAGATTTCGTACAAGTAGGAGTGGCATAGCTGAAGGTTCGAATTGGGAACAAGAACGGCCTGACCGTGCAGGTTTGTGTCCAGGTGGAGGGTGAAGATTTGAACCCAGAGATGCTGGTGACGTTAGATGCTGGAGGAGTAACAAACCCCCAGGTGGAGCATGAAGATTTGAACCCAGAGACGCTGGTGACGTTAGATGCTGGAGGAGTAACAAACCCCCAGGTGGAGCATGAAGATTTGAACCCAGAGACGCTGGTGACGTTAGATGCTGGAGGAGTAACACACCCCAGGTGGAGCGTGAAGATTTGAACACAGAGACGCTGGTGACCTTAGATACTGGAGGAGTAACAAACCCCAGGTGGAGCATGAAGATTTGAACCCAGAGACGCTGGTGATGTTAGATGCTGGAGGAGTAACAAACCCCAGGTGGAGCGTGAAGCTTTGAACGCAGAGACGCTGGTGACATTAGATGAGGGAGGAGTAACAAACCCCAGGTGGAGCGTGAATATTTGAACCCAGAGACGCTGGTGACGTTAGATACTGGAGGAGTAACAAACCCCAGGTGGAGCATGAAGATTTGAACCCAGAGACGCTGGTGACGTTAGAGGCCGGAGGAGTAACAAATCCCCAGGTGGCGGCAGTAATCAGGTGTAGGTTTGAAGCCGGAAAGCAGCCATGTTAGTGTGCAGAATAACGCTAGGTGGTGCCAACAGTGTCAGTTTGCTATAGGCACAGACAGGGTAGTACTTGTAATTTGATCGACCCCTTGCCGTACCAAGAATTTCTCACGCTAAAAATAACGTGTGCAATCTTAGCCCTCATGTATAATTTATATGGCCTTTGTGTGCGCTGTCACAAAGCGGTACCAGGCCAGATATGACCATAGATGTTGCCAGGACGTAAAACTCCAACAATCAACCAACTGGTGCGTAGAAACACATTGCGGTGTAAGACTATCCATCCTCAATCCACCCTCAATCCATCCTCAATCCAAAGGCAATGGCAACCAACCAACCACATCTCCACATCTGGGCACACACTGACTTCCACAGCCTGAGGAAAAAAGTAACTACGAAAATACATTACTGGATCTTGTAGTGAGTAAACGGACTGCTTAGGTAAACTCGGGGAATAATGGCTGTGACCAAAATGCGAACATTTCCCGTTTCTCTCGTCTTCGCTTTTTATTATTTTTATTTGTATTACATTTGACTAGCAATATATCATCCTGGCAGGTGAATCAAGAAACTGGCTGGACGGCAACACAACT
>CM059198.1:79376248-79402449 GCA_030323885.1 Branchipolynoe longqiensis
CGCATTCTGGACATGTTGACGAAAAATATACATACAAATATTTGTTAAAAAAACAAGCCACAATGATTCTTTGGTGGCAGATTGAAAATTAAAAGCGGGAAATCCTAAGATCGGGTTTATTTTGCTATATTTCATTGAGATCTCCTGGCAAATCGGGAGACTTGACCCCGCTGTTTTAAAGGTTCACAGAAGATTAATCTAACTGCAGCCTATCGTGTATGACACGACCCACAGGGCGATGGAGGGTCGTTCGCTAAAACTGGGCGCCTTATTGTTGGTGACGATGCTGACAACTGCAGCCTATCGTGTATGACACGACCCACAGGGCGATGGAGGGTCGTTCGCTAAAACTGGGCGCCTTATTGTTGGTGACGATGCTGACAACTGCAGCCTATCGTGTATGACACGACCCACAGGGCGATGGAGGGTCGTTCGCTAAAACTGGGCGCCTTATTGTTGGTTACGATGCTGACAACTGCAGCCTATCGTGTATGACACGACCCACAGGGCGATGGAGGGTCGTTCGCTAAAACTGGGCGCCTTATTGTTGGTTGCGATGCTGACAATTAAATGTCTCTTTTATTAATAGCAAGTTAAATAATTATTCTTGCCTCTGTGTATTAAGTATGTTATCAATGCTACATATATGTAGTATATCCCATACAGGATATACACGATAAACTTGTATAATTTTGTTCTAAAGTGAAAATGTGAACATGTACACATTGAGACTAATACTACGCATTTACCCACACTTTTTTCAACTTTTTTCTTGTAAAACATAATCTTTTTTACTTGACTCTAATCGTTACAATTTTGTTTGACTTTATTGTGTCTGTTAATATGATGTTCTGGATGTGTCGTTAATTTCCAAGTTACATGGGTGATATTAAAGTTGCATAGTCCGATGGTTTTGAGTTTCAGAAATGTTCTTAGATAAATACATTAGGTTGATCGTTATAATGTACCTTGCTTTAGCTTGAAGTAACTTTTATTTTATGTGGCTAACATTTGAGATATTTGAAGTGCAACCATGCAAAATTAAATTTGTCAAGCTTGCCAAAACTCTGACACCATAGAATTCTGCAGTAACATGATCTATTCAATTGCCTCACTATTCCCTTCTGTGTGGCGACAAATGCTTAATAAGTGCATCAGTATCCAAGCTAGATATGTGGAATCAAATTTAGATAATTGCTTTGGTTTTGAAAATTTGATGATTTCATCGGACTATGCAGTTTAACATATTGTTGCATTTGCATAACATCTAAATCAAAAAGTGAAATGATTTTATTTTCAACTCTGACATATGCACAGCATGTAAGCCTTCATAGGAACTTTGGTTCTGCTATTATTTGGGATACTTTTTGCTATTCATTGAAAGGATTTTACTTTTGGTTTCCATGTCACGCTTTAGTGCCCAGTTTCAGAGAATGACCCTCAATTCAAACATACGTATTTAATGTACGGACAAAATGTGAGTCAAGGTGGGAATCAATTGTTATCAACATTCATGTGATCAATTCTATATATGAAGACTTTGTTGTTAGTTTTATTTTAAGGTAAACGGAAACATTACCCTGTTGGTTACTTGATGATCGTGTACACAGAACATGTCTTTAGTTGGGGCAGTTTTAAGTTAATTATATGTCTACTATAAATTATGTTTTTCTACGGATCATGACAGTGTGTTAACGTCTGTAGTCCCTGTCACGGCTACATTCAATATGTTGCAATCTATGAGCAGGAAAGGAGTAAAGGATTGCAACAAAGTATTGGACGATTTGTGTCAGAACATGACAGAAAATGAGCGACGCGAAGAAAAGGAGAATTAAAACTGAGGTTAATGTTGTGTTTATTTAAAGTTGCATAGTCCAATGTTTTTGAGTTTCTGTCATTGTTCTGAGATAATATATTATATTGATTGTTGTAATCAATTTTACTTTAGTTTGAAGTAGCCTTTATTCCTTTTTGCAGGAATAGACTTAGTCATCACGAATAGACTATATCGGCATTCCAGCCGTGCGGTGCATTGTGGGATGCGTGGAAGAAAAACAAACCCTTGCAAAGCACATGGATAATGCTAATACACTGGGTGCAGCTATGAAATGTGCTAGTTTCAGCTCATCTCAGCTCTTGTTTGAAACATAGAATACCAACTAAAAAAATATATATAATAAATTAAGATCTTAATCTTTTATCTAACATTGCATTTACATCAATATAATCAGCACATCTTATACCATCTGCATTTAGATTGAGACAAATCTGGGCACTCAGACTAGTGTTAGAGCCATAGCCAGAGTCTGTTTGACTCATTTTATTCATGTTTTTATTTATATCCTATGGTTAATAACATGCGTTGGGCTAGGAAAGTGGTAGGGTTAATCAGACATTGGTTATATATTTCTTTGAAACAAGTTTTTGTTGAAACATTTGACAATTTAATATTTAGAACAAGAATTACTAATGTCTAATCAATGGTGATGTAAACATCAGCCAGTAAAGTGACTGAAATTGTATGTTTCTTAGCTCAAAATGCTTAATTATGGAGAGTTGTGTCTTAAGCATATTCATTATATTATTATATTGCATCCATCCATCCATGTTTGTACCAAATTGTTATGTATTTTTAATAATTTGGAATAAAATCAAAGTTTTGCCCTACGCGTATCGGCAAACTCAATGGCAGTAGCCTTTGCTTTGCTGCCAACGCCGTTTTCAGCGCATGCGCAGTCGGAATAGTGATCTCATCTATCGGTATCAAACTGGACTATGCGGCCTCATCTAACTTAATATATTTCCACAAGAGATATTTCCTGTAGCAAGAATATTAGGAAGACGCTGCATAGTCCGATAAAACCATAAACTTATCCTTATCCGGGATGATGAAGAGATCGGTAAAAAGCTGCATAGTCTGATAAAAACATAACGTCATCCTTATCTAGGATGATGGACAGATCGTTATAAAGCCGCATAGTCTGATAAAAACATAACGTTATCCTTATCCGGGATGATGGACAGATCGTTATAAAGCTGCATAGTCTGATAAAACCATAAAATTATCCTTATCCGGGATGATGAAGAGATCGGTAAAAAGCTGCATAGTCTGATAAAAACATAACATTATCCTTAACTAGGATGATGGACAGATCGTTATAAAGCTGCATAGTCTGATAAAAACATAACGTTATCCTTATCCGGGATGATGGAGAGATCGTTATAAAGCTGCATAGTCTGATAAAAACATAACGTTATCCTTATCTAGGATGATGGACAGATCGTTATAAAGCCGCATAGTCTGATAAAAACATAACGTTATCCTTATCCGGGATGATGGAGAGATCGTTATAAAGCTGTATAGTCTGATAAAAACATAACATTATCCTTATCCGGGATGATGGAGAGATCGTTATAAAGCTGCATAGTCTGATAAAAACATAACATTATCCTTATCCAGGATGATGGAGAGATCGTTATAAAGCTGCATAGTCTGATAAAAACATAACATTATCCTTATCTAGGATGATGGACAGATCGTTATAAAGCTGCATAGTCTGATAAAAACATAACGTTATCCTTATCTAGGATGATGGACAGATCGTTATAAAGCTGCATAGCCTGATAAAAACATAACGTTATCCTTATCCAGGATGATGGAGAGATCGTTATAAAGCTGCATAGTCTGATAAAAACATAACATTATCCTTATCTAGGATGATGGAGAGATCGTTATAAAGCTGCATAGTCCGATAAAAACATAACATTACCCTTATCCGGGATGATGGACAGATCGTTATAAAGCTGCATAGTCTGATAAAAACATAACATTATCCTTATCTAGGATGATGGACAGATCGTTATAAAGCTGCATAGTCTGATAAAACCATAACATTATCCTTATCCGGGATGATGGAGAGATCGTTATAAAGCTGCATAATCTGATAAAAACATAACGTTATCCTTAGCCAGGATGATGGAAAGACGCCATGAGTGCGCACTGTCACAAGTCGGTGTCCATCCTGATATGACCTCAGATGTTGTCAGACATTAAACCTTACCAAACAAACTAAAGAAAGATGGCAAAGTGGTAAGGAGGACGCTTTGTTTCACGTAATGGGGTTTTGCTTCCATGCGCTGTTTAATATCACTGAGATGACTGCCTTACAAAGACTGTCGCCAGAAGCACCTTTTGTTGTCTATCTTTAGGGTTTTACGTCCTAGCAAAATCATATTAGGATGGCTACCGATTTGTGATAGTGCGCATTCATGGTCACTTAATAACAATAGTGACACCAGCACCATGACTCGATACGCCACTCAGTCACATTATCCTGGTCTTCATCTATCCAGGTTATATCCTTCTAATACCAAGCACATTTACTAAGGGTGATACAAAATGGGAACCATTGTGCCTAGAGTGAGATTCGAACCCACACTTCTGCTATTTCGATACTAGCAGTCCAACCAGGACTCTATCTAGGCTCCCACCGGACGCGGTGGCTGAATCGGTAGAGCGCAGGCTTCCTGTGCTGGAGATTGGGAGTTCGATTCCCGGTCGAGTCGAATGAAAGGCTTATAAAATTGAAACTTGCCGCTACCTAACTCAGCCTTAATATCATAGGACAAGGACTGCTTAGCACAGTATCAGGATAATGAACCTGTGGGCGATATTAAGTCCTGGTGCTGGTGGCCTGGTCTCCCAGTGGGGCAGCACTATGAAAAGTCGCCGTCAGTATGCACTGTCACAAGTCGGTCAATCAATCAATCAATAGTTCCATCCTCTAGTCGAGGGTTGGATGCAATGGTTCTCCACTTGTCCCGATGTTGTGCTGTTCTGATAGACTGTGAATAATTCAAGCCTGTCCACTGTGAAATATTTGTAAACCATGATGTTCTTGGTCTCCCTCTCCCTCTGCTGCCATTCACCTTCCCTTCCAACAATGTACGGTATATTGAACTCTGACGAATGATGTGGCCAAAATAAATAAGTTTCTTTGTCTGTATAGTGGCAAACAAGCTTTTCTTATTTTTAATTTTTCTGAGAACTTCTTTGTTGGTGATCTTCTTTGTCCATGATATTTTCATCATCCTTCGATAAGTCCACATCTCAAATGCTGCTAAACGTTTGTACATTTTCTTAGAGATTGTCCATGTCTCTGCCCCATACATTAGAGTAGACCACACATAACACTGAAGAATACGCTTCCTTGTTTGTATTAATATCTTACTTGATGTTAACACTCTATACATTTTGGAGAATGTTGTTCGGGCTATTGTTATCCTTCTTTTAATTTCTTCCTCACATCTCCCATCATTTGTAATCTTTTGTCCGAGATATATGAATTCGGATACTTGTTCTATGTTTGTGCCATCTATGGTTATATTGACATTTGGTTTATCTGTCTTTTTACTTATAACCATTGTTTTGGTCTTCCTGGCATTCATCTTCATGTTGAATAGTATTCCAGCTTTATTGATTCTATTCACTATATCTTGTAGGTTTTTCTCACTGTCTGCTAGTATTACACTGTCATCGGCATATCTAAGATTGTTGATGTTCATGCCACCTATTGTCACTCCCTTGCAATCTTCAATGTGTCTGAAAATCATCTCTGTGTACAGGTTAAATAGACATGGTGACAATACACACCCCTGTCGAACTCCTCGTTTAATCATAACTTCATCCGATAGGCCCTGCTCCATTTTTATAAATGCACGTTGTGTCCAGTATAAGTTCACAATTAGTTTAATGTCTTTGCCATTGACACCAATATCTTGTAAACATTTGATTAACAGTTCATGATTGACTCGGTCGAAGGCCTTCTCATAGTCAATAAAGCAGGCATAAACATCCTGGTTCACTTCACAATAACGTTCACAAATCATTCTCATATTGAAAATCCCTTCACGTGTACCTCTTCCAGATATAAACCCACTTTGTACGTTACTGATTTGTTCTTCAATTTTCTGTCTGTTTCTCAGTAAAATTATTTTCAGGATCATCTTCAACATATGACTCATCAGGCTTAGTGTTCTGTACTCAGTACACAATGTTGGTTTTAGCTTCTTTGGGAGTCGTACAAATATGGATTCATTCATATTCAATGGTATAAATCCAGTCTCATAGATGTCAGTTACTAGCTTATGAATGATTTGAATCCCCACTTCATCTAGTCCTTTTATCATTTCTGATGTTATCTGGTCACTTCCAGGAGCCTTACCTGCCTTTAGATCATTGATAGCCTTCTCAACCTCTGATACTAATATAATATTCCCATCTTCTTTCTCAATTGTGGGTGGGTTCCCTCTGTCATCATTGTATAGTTCGTTTACATATTCTTCCCATCTGGACTTTATTTCATCTTCTTCAAAGAGCATTTTGCCGTCTTTGTTCTTGATACATTTACTGCTTCTCTGTCTGTATCCTTGACCTGTTATCTCTTTCACTTTCTTGTGCATCTCTCTTGAACGATGTTGAGACTCAAGTTGTTCCACTACTTCACACTTCTTATTCCACCATTCATCTTTAGCTTTTTTGCATTCATCTTCTATTTCATTCTTCAGGTGTTTGTATTTAGGTGGATCAGTGGTTTTCACTTTCTTCCTTTCTGCCATCTTTTCTAGTATGGTTTGCGTCATCCATGATTGCTTTGTCTCTCGTTTTTTATTTGGTAACACCTCCTCTGCTGACTTGACCATGCTTTCTCTGAGAGCTTCCCATTCCATTTCAATGTTGTTATACTCTCTCTGAGGAGTTTCTTCATTCATCAGTACACTGAATTTGTTATGAACAGAGACATTATACTTAGTTCTGTATTTTGCATCTTTTAACATGTTCATATCCATTTGAATGTTGTTTTTAATTTTGTTCTGCTGTTTCAATTTCACTACCATACTGATTACTACTGGATTATGATCCGAACATATGTCAGCACCTGGATATGTCCTTGCCTGTTTGATACAATTTCGATATCGTTGGTTGACAAGAATGTAATCGATCTGGTTCCGACATACATCACCAGGGCTCTTCCATGTATATAGTCTTCTCTTTGGATGTTCAAATAAGGTGTTAGCAATTACTAGTTTTGATGTCAAACAGAAATTTATCAAGTATTCACCACGATCATTTCTCTCACCTAAGCCAAATCTTCCTGTTACTGGATATTCATGTTGTTCTCCAACTTTCGCATTCCAATCGCCCATAACAATTGTTATTTCTCCAGACTTGGTGTATTCCATTACCTTTTTGATGCTGTCATAGAACTCGTTGACTTCTTCATCATCGTGATCTGAGGTTGGTGCATAAACTTGCAGAATGTTTATATTGAACGGTTTTCCCCTCAGCTTCATCATAATAATTCTGTCAGATACTGGCCAGAATCCAATCATTGTGGCGGCAATGGACTTCTTCATCATAATTCCAACGCCATACTGATGTTTTTCATCTCCAGAATATATCATATCTACCTCACTATCACCTATCCTCCCATCACCCGTCCATCTCGTCTCAGCTATACCTAGGATGTCAAGGTTTAGCGCTGTCATTTCCACTTTCAGGTTGTCATATCGGCCTGGTTTGTACAATGTTTGTACATTCCATGTACCAATCTTTAGCACCTTTCCTCCAGTTTTCAGTTGCCTGACATCAGATGCATACCTTCCTATTTTAGGCTTTGGGTTTACATTGTCATTACTAGGTTTCTTAATAGTTGAAGGAAAGGTGCCTCCACTGTAGCTATTAGAAGGCTTCCCCGCAGAGGGACCAGAGTTGTCTCCATCTCTAAATTTGCTTCCATTAATTACCATTGCTTACTATGGGTAAATACTTGGTAGGTTCCCCTTCCTTTCCAAGGTGACTGGCCACTTACTCATCTTTGTCAGAGTGTGCCCTGATGAGCCACATCATCTTGCTGTTACACCTTCAAAGCTATTGATCTTCTAACTCATCTGCTGCTCCAGTCTTCATGCACTTGAAGGGGTGACATCCCCTGACCACACCAACAAAGTTGATGTGCACCGCACTTAGTTTAGGCCGACAATTGAGTCGGTATGGCCGCTGGTGTGCACTACCAACTTCTGGTCTTCCCATAAATGGGACTAGCCGCACGGCAGTGGGGGTTTTAAATCAGAGTTTACCTTCTCCTAGATGAGCAGTCAGCCAAGATTGACGAGCCCCACCTGCCCGAAGTCGGTACACGTCCTGATATGAGCTTAGATGTTGCCAGGAGGTAAAACTAAAAAGACAAGCAACAGTATCTAGGCTCCCTGATGCAATCAACCTACACACGCCTACCTGTATATGTGGCATTTCACCTGGGGAGGTCAGTGAACTAAACAACATTACCAACAAGTATCAATGTTCTAAGTCATTGGCTTAACTCGACCAGGGATCGAACCCACGACCTCCACCGATACAATTATTTTTCTCTGGGCTAGATCCCATTCTAAAGTATGAATCAGACTGCATTGTAAATTTAGCTTTCGCCATCATGCACCACTGCAAAGGCAGTCTTCCATTAAACGACCCTTATGCACACGGACATGCCTCAAGGCATTGCTGACCGGTTTAATAATGCCAACATTTGCACATTGGATAAGCCAACAAATGCATATTTAAGTTATTTCCACCAAATTCAAAATACAATTGTCCTGATGTGGTTAGGCTTGTATTGTTCCACTGTTGCTGCATGGGATCAGTTTCAGTGTCATTCTCTTCTAATCCTAAGTCGTTCTCTTCTAACCCTAATGATACTGCTTGACTAGCGGTACTTTGTATTTGAAGTGCGAACAGGAAGAAGGCAAGGCGGAGGTGGAAAAAAGAGGCCTTTATTGAGGCGCCTCTGGCAACAGAGGGGGTAAACATGGCAACAGTGAAAAAGCTCAGGAGGAGCAGGTACATGGTATAGGGAAGGTAAGGCTCATGAGGAGCAGAGAACAGAACAAGAGAGTCTATAACAGGGCTCATACGGAGCAGAGGTAAAAGTTCATGTGAGGGGAGGGGGCGCCGAGGAGCGCTCCACCAGCTGAAAGAGAAGAGAAAAGAGGAGGAGAAAGTTGGGTGTTGGGTGGAGGAAAAAGGGCAGAGCGTGGAGGAGGGCTGGAAGGCGAATGACTGAGAGAGGCCGGCGGGCGGCCTTATAAGGGAGGGCAGGAGGGCGGTGACAGGTGAGGTGCGAAAGCAGGCCGGGGGGAGGGGGAGGAGGAAAGCTGAGAGACGGGCGTCGCGTGAGGTGAGAATGCTGCGCGAGGGAGGCGAGAGGGCTCGAGGCGCGCCCGAGGGGGGGGCGAGGCGGGGCAGATGTGCGCGCACCGCCTCAGAGGTCAGGTTCCCTGTGGGCGGCGAGTGTCCGGGGCCTACGTCGACAGGGAGCGGGCGGCCAAAGATAGAGGAGGCCCGCTCCTTGGAGAGATCCGGTGAGGAGGTCCGGCGAGGGTCGAGCAGGGGGCAGCGAAGTCCTCAGGGCTTGGTGGGGTGGGGGTCGGGGTCGGGTCGGGCGGGTTGACGAAGGCGGTGTCGTGAAGGTCGGCGGCTGTGCTATCTGGGGAGGGTTCCTGGTGAGGCTGGGCTCTGTCTGAGGCGTGAGGTGCGAGGTGATGATCCCCGGCTCTGTCTGGGCGGCGTTTCGATCGGTGGTCGCTGAGGGGTTGTCGGTGGAGGTCACGGGGCTGTCGGCAGTGGTGTGGGTGAGGCGCCGGGGAGGGCCCCCCGGGCCGGCCGGGGGGGGGGGGGGCGGCGGATCAAAAATCCGCCGAGGCGGCCGGGGTCTGGCGCTCATGGGCTTGCTTGGTGAGGCATCCGGCCTCGCTATGCATGGTTAGTATGCGCCGCACGTTGGCGCAATAGGCGCACACGTGCCGGTGCCTCTCTCCCACCTCGCCGTGGGCCTCCCCGACGGGGGCCCGATCGCATGAGGCGGGCTCGCGGTTCTAGGCGGCGCAGGGGGCCCCGTGAGTGTGCCTATCGTAGGCGATGCGGGTGTCGGCTTGGGGCCGGGGCAGGTGTGCGCCTCGGGCCCAATCCTCGCCTCGGGGAGCTGGTGTTGCCGGGGCGGCTTGGGTGAGGGCGGCGGGCATGGTGCGGGAGTCCATCCTCAGCATGTTGAGGGCAACTGGATCGTGCCATCCATGGGGGAGCCTCCCGTCCGCTATCCAGGTGAATATGGCCTCGGAATAACGGCGGACGGTAGGCCACGGATGCACCAGGATGTCCCTCATCATGGTGAGGTGGTGGTGGTGTAGGCCCTGGACGGAGTCTGCGGGGAAGGCTGGATGGCTGGCGAGGGTGAGGAGGGCGAGGTTGTATTCGTCCCTGGTCGCCTCGCCCCTCCTCACCGGCTTCCGCTCAGGGCCCCTCTCGACGAGGTCCGAGGGGAAGATGTAGTCCGAGGGAATGCCTTGGCGCCTGATGGTGCGGTGCACCTCGGCGGAAGCGAGGATGTCGCGGACGGCATCGGACGCGGATGCTGGGGTGTGCTCCTCGGCGACGTCCTGGAGGTAGGCCGGGGGCGGAGCGGGCCCGCCTCGGGCGGCGAGACGGTCGTACCGTTGGTAGTGGGGGTGGGTTGCCCCGGGCAGAGTCGCTTGAGGTGGCGGCGGGGGCCGGGCCCCGGCGGCGGCCCGCGCCCGAGGAGCTGGAGCGGGCGGCGTGGTGTAGGCGGCCTGCAGTTGCTCCGGTGCTCCTCGGGCTCCCCCCGACTCGAGGGCATCCATGCGCGTAGTCAGGTGCTGCAGGGCCTCGAGTATCAGGGCTGTCTCGGCGCCCGAGGGGCGGCCGGAGGGGAAGGCCGGGGCTGGAGGTGTTGAGCTGCCTCCGGGCGAGCCCGAGGAGGGTCCCGGCATGGCCAGGGCGGTTGCCCGGGAGCTCTTGCGGCCCCTTCCCTTTCCGTGTCCAGGCATGGTGGAGGAGCCTGAGGCAGGGCAGCGGTCCGAGGTGAAGCAGTGGTGGTGCAGAGCCAGACAGGAAAAAGGGCAGAGCGTGGAGGAGGGCTGGAAGGCGAATGACTGAGAGAGGCCGGCGGGCGGCCTTATAAGGGAGGGCAGGAGGGCGTTGACAGGTGAGGTGCGAAAGCAGGCCGGGGGGAGGGGGAGGAGGAAAGCTGAGAGGCGGGCGTCGCGCGAGGTGAGAATGCTGTGCGACACCGGGGAGGCGGGGGGAGGGTCTCTTCCTCTCCACACATCAAGCGCAATGCTTCGCATTACGACCAATGCTGGTTAGTCCGATGAAAACATTAAATTTTCAAAATCAAACTGATGATCTAGATTTGATTCTACAGCCTTAACTTAGATACTGGTCATTTATTAAACAGGTTGGAGAGCTTACATCGTTCGGGCTATGGTGGTTAAACTACCTCATTTAAGTACCGGTTCAATTTCCAAGGTCGAATTTCATATAGGATTATGGTGCAGGTTCACAAATATGGTTGTGGAACACTGAGTTTTAGGAGGTTTTCATATTCGAAAACATCACTAGAAAGGAAAGAATTATATCTAATTTCCTGAATATTCAAAGGACATTTAGTTGGGACCGGATTGAGTAAATTAACAGTGAATATTAGGAAATAATTCAGTAGTTATAACACATGTCTACCGGACAGAACTGTCCATGACAGTACTGTGTTGGTATAGCCATTAATCCCAAACAATAGAGGAACCTCCAGTCAACCATGGGGGTATATGCTGGTCTGTGGCCCACTCATATACTTCCACTTGCCACTGGGGGAGGTCCTGTGGGGACTGTTGTACATCATTTAGATATATTTTGTGCATACCAATATATATATATGCATAAGAAATAATTCACTGTGATTATGCATCTGCTGCATAATCACCACAAATATGGCTTATCTTGCTGGTACAACATTAAGAAAAACCTACCTTAAATATTATTATATTTGATTTATTTTATTGTTGGTTATCACTTTTTATTTCTATTCACAGGAGGTCAGTAAGCTATGCTCATAAATAACACTGTAATTATGCATCTGATGCATAATCCCCACAAATATGGCATTTCTTGCTGTTACAGCAACATTAACATTCAACTTACCCTGTATATTATTGCATTTATATTTGATTTATTTCATATACATTCATATACATTAATATACATTCATATACATTCATATACATACATATACGCATACAAACGTACATAAACATACACAAACACTTTTTATATCTACCTACTATGGACCAAATTATGTAACTACCATAGTCATTAGTCTGAATTGAATGAATGAATATACATATGCATACATATACATACATCCTGGTGCTGGGAAGCCGGTATTCCCGGCGCCAATAGGCTGCCATCTCCACTCCCACACCCCTGGAAACCCAAACCCCCTATGCCTATTATAAATGTTATACATATACATACATACATACATATACATACATATACATACATATACATTCATACACATATATACATATACATACATATACATACATTACATATACATACATTACATATACATACATATACATACATATACATACATATATGTTAACATATATGTATGTACATATATGTATGTACATACTATGCCTTCGAGCATATGAAAAAGCAGGTTGGGGGGGGGGGAGTTGGTCACTCGAGCAGTGGTAACCGGGGTAGGCCGAGGCAGCTGTATGTCAGGGACGGGAAGAAGCCTTGCTTCTCATTCAATAAGGATGAGGGCTGCAGCAGGGACGACCGCACCTGTAGTTACGGCCACTGGTGCTCCAGGTGCGGTAGTAAAGCGCACATAAGGAGCAAGTGCTCGAAGGACTAGGGGTTTGTCGGTGGTCCGGTGCGGCGCGTCCTGAAATTGTGTTATGGGGATCGTCATACCATTGTTGGGTTAGATCCTAGTGTTCTGGCAGATTGTGCTGCCTCCCCGACGCCGGTTACCATTTCCGACAACCTGCCATTAATTTCTCCCGTGTGTGTGACCTCGGGCCCTGTGCTTGAACATGTTCCCCCATATGAACCTGTTCCTCGTGATGTAGTTCACGACCATTTATGTAAATCTGTTGGCCCCCTCGATTTGGCTGCCCATTGTAATGTGAACATTGACGCGCCCCCTATTGGCGGTATGCCGCACTGCCCTCTAATTGCCTGCAGTTGGCTAACATTGTCCTGGGTGGAGGGTAGTATCTACGTAACTGCTTTTGATAAACTTGGCTCTTCTAGCGAATCCACTGTGTTAACTGTTTCCCTTGCCTGTAAGAATGCCACCTGTACATGTATGCATTACATAGGCCCCAGCAGGGCTCAATTTAAACCCTGTCGCGTCATATGCGAATGCTTCTTTCTGTCATTGATGACTGGGAGTTCATACTGCACGGCTCCCTCTTTGGGTTCAAAGTCATCAACCCCAGTTGCACCGCCAGCTACTCGGCCCCCTCTTGGCCTACCCGGGATGGTGCCGACAAAATTGTTATCAATAGTAAGCTCAACTCTGAGCTCAGCTGTGGTTATATTAGTCGGGCCGACTCAGCCCCTATCTGCACCCACAATGTCTTTGCTGTCCCCATTTGGTTTAACCAAGCTTGGTTTAACGGGGTTGTATTGTATCCATATATAAACATATATTTGCTGAGTGGTTGGCATTTTTATTTGATTTATTTTACTTTTGTTTATTACTTTTTACTTCTATTCAAATATGTGGGATGTGGTGGAGGGAGGCTCGGAACTGGGAAGCTGAGAGGCTATACATATCGTTTTAAATCTATAAAGTGTTTATTAATATATGTATATGTGTGTATATGTATATGTGTATATATGTATATATGCTGTCACAACAATAAAATAAATCAAATACAATAATATTTAAGGTAGGTTTTTCTTAATGTTGTACCAGCATCTTTGTGGTGATTATGCATCAGATGCATAATCACAGTGAATTATTTCTTATGCATATATATATATTGGTATGCAAAAAATATATCTAAATGATGTACAACAGTCCCCACAGGACCTCCCCCAGTGGCAAGTGGAAGTATATGAGTGGGCCACAGACCAGCATATACCCCTATTGTTGGCTGGAGGTTCCTCTATTGTTTGGGATTAATGGCTATACCAACACAGTTATAAGATGGGCAGTTCTGGCCTGTAGCCATGTGTTGTAACTACTGAATTATTTCCTAATATTCACTGTTAATTTACTCAATCCGGTCCCAACTAAATGTCCAATGAATATCCAGGAAATTAGATATAATTTTTGGCTTTCTAGTGATGTATTCCAATATGTAAACTTCCCAAAACTCAGTGTGATATAACCATACTTTTGAACTTCCTAACTAATCCTATATAAAATTCGACCTTGGAAATTGAACCGGGGGTCGAATGAAGTATTTAACCACCATAGCCCGATCGAGGTAAGCTCTCCAACCTGTTAAACATGTGTTGCCACATAGAATGGAACACCAAGTCAATTTAATAGAAGCTGTTACTGCAGAAGACTCTGGTGTCAGCGTGTCGGAATGGTTGCCTAAATTAATTTGATATGTTTGCGCTGCAAATATCGCAAAAGTTAGCCGGCAGAAGTAGTTTGTCAATTAGATAGTGGTAATCAATTAGATAGTGGTAAGGGAGCAGTGGTTTGTCAATCAGATGGTGGTAATCAATTAGATGGCGGTAAGGGAGCAGTGGTTTGTCAATTAGATAGTGGTAAGGGAGCAGTGGTTTGTCAATCAGATGGTGGTAATCAATTAGATGGTGGTAAGGGAGCAGTGGTTTGTCAATTAGATGGTGGTAATCAATTAGATATTGTTAAGGGAGCAGTGGTTTGTCAATCAGATGGTGGTAATCAATTAGATGGTGGTAAGGGAGCAGTGGTTTGTCAATTAGATAGTGGTAAGGGAGCAGTGGTTTGTCAATTAGATTGTGGTAATCAATTAGATGGTGGTAAGGGAGCAGTGGTTTGTCAATTAGATGGCGGTAATCAATTAGATGGAGGTAAGGGAGCAGTGGTTTGTCAATTAGATAGTGGTAAGGGAGCAGTGGTTTGTCAATTAGATGACGGTAATGGAGCAGTGGTTTGTCAATTAGATAGTGTTAAGGAAGCATTGGTTTGTCAATTAGATAGTGGTAATCACTTAGATAGTGGTAAGGGAGCAGTGCTTTGTCAATTAGATGGTGGTAATCAATTAGATGGTGGTAAGGGAGCAGTGTTTTGTCAATTAGATGGTGGTAATCAATTAGATGGTGGTAAGGGAGCAGTGTTTTGTCAATTAGATGGTGGTAATCAAATAGATGGTGGTAAGGGAGCAGTGTTTTGTCAATTAGATGGTGGTAATCAATTAGATGGCGGTAAGGGAGCAGTGGTTTGTCAATTAGATGGTGGTAATTAATTAGATGGCGGTAAGGGAGTAGTGGTTTGTCAATTAGATAGTGTTAAGGGAGCAGTGGTTTGTCAATTAGATGGTGGTAATCAATTAGGTAGTGGTAAGGGAGCAGTGGTTTGTCAATTAGATGGCAGTAATCAATTAGATAGTGGTAAGGGAGCAGTGGTTTATCAATTACATGACGGTAAGGGAGCAGTGGTTTGTCAATTAGATAGTGGTAAGGGGGCAGTGGTTTGTCAATTAGATGGTGGTAAGGGGGCAGTGGTTTGTTTATTAGATGGTGGTAAGGGAACAGTGGTTTGTTTATTAGATAGGGCGTGATGATATCTAACTAGACTCAGATTGACCGGACGCGGTGGCCAAATCGATTGAGCGCAGGCCTCCCATGCGGGAGATCAGCAGATCGAGTCTTAGTCGAGTCAAATTAATGACTTACAAAATCGATACTTGTCGCTTTCTAGCTTGGTGCTCGGTATTAATAGGATAGGGCAAGGACTGGTTAGCTTAGTGTCAGGATAATGTGACTGTGTGGGATATCAGGTCATGGCGCTGGCGGCCTGATTTCTCAGTGGGGCAGCACTATAAAAGTTGGCATGAGTGTACTCTACCGATGAGGCCACCGCGCCCTGTATGAAAGCACACACAAGTAATTATGGTGTGCACACTGAAATGTTGGAGATCACAGGCATCAACAGGGACTATCCCTTTTATATTGACTTAGTATTCTTTCCATTCAGCAATGAATGTTGACAGTTTAATATTGTACTGAATGCGTGATGTCGTTTTAACAAACCACTTGCCTCCATTTATTTTGGGTCTACCCACACTTATTGATGCACTGAAGGACTATTAAGGCAATTGAACTAAATCTGACAGTGCTGCAAGACAGATGATCCTATCCTAATCGGTAGAGTGCAGGCCTCGCGTGCGGAAGGTCGAGATTTCGGTTCCTGGTCGAATCAAACCAATAAGAACATTGATAGTTGTCACTTCCTACCCTGACACTCGGCATTAATAGGATAGGGCAAGGACTGGTTAGCTCAGTGTTAGGATAATGTGACTGTGTGGGACATCGGGTAATGATATTTGTCACTATGTAACCTGGTGCTCGGCATTAATAGAATAGGGCAAGGACTGGTTAGCTCAATATCCGTATAATGTGACTGAGTGGGATATCGGGTCATAGTGTCAGTGGTCATAGTAGGGCAGCACTATAAAGTCGCCATGAGATGTTGCTAGGATGTAAAGCCCCATCAAACAAACTGCTGGAAGTACATGGCCGGTCTATTCGTGCTAGTTATAACCGTGTGGTGATGCAGTGCTTTTCTGAACACACTCGTGGTGTAATGGTGCAGTCACACTACGACGCTTCTCCCAGCGACCCGTCAGCGTTGAAAATAAAATCTTGCGTGTCGAGAAACGTCCAAGTTTTCGGCGGTTTGGGGAAAAAGATCGGCGTCAGCGCGGCGCATTATGCGCGTGGGGCCAACGTGTGTCGACGCATTGGGGGGGAAAAAACTAAAGTTTGCGCAACGTCTTCATCTAACCTTAAATGTTGCTAGGGCGTAAAACAAAAACGCCCCAGTTTGCCGCAACGTGTGAGCAACGACCCTCCAATGCGCGCGCCGTCTTCCTAGCATTCCCATAACGTTATTCCGGCGCGTCCAACGCATCGCGACGTGCGCCTAACGTCCTTACCCATATATTTGCGCGCGCTGCCGGTCGTTGTTTTTTTGTTGACATGCTTAAAACCTTGGGCGACCGGCAACGCGCACCGACGTTGTCCGCCGACCATCAACGTCAAGGATAGTGTACCGACGCGCTCATAACGCGCCACCAGCGCATCCAGACGTTTCACATAATATCGCCCAAAATCACTACACGTTGCAGTGTCGCCGGCGAGAAGCGTCGTAGTGTGACTGCACCATTAGATCAGGTTTTTTTTTGTTCTTTTGTGTGTGTTTTTTCAAAGGTAGAAGATGACAGATATGTGTGTCACGTTTACATGCTGCAGTCACATGACTAGCACGTGACCGGAGAACATGAAAAGCATGGATGAGGCTCAGATGTACCGACCCATCTGTTTGTTTTGCACTATATTATAGCGGTAGCACCCATTGCGGGAGGTCGTGGGTTCAAACCCCAGCCGAGACAAACTATTGCCTTACACAATTTCTGCCTAATGAACATGTAAGTGGATATCGGGCCATCTGCTGGCGACCTGGTCTCCCAGTGGGTTCGATGCTTGTTGGAGCGTTACGTCCTGGCCACATATAAGGTCATATCAGGATCGGTACCGACTTGTGACAGTTTTCACTCATGGCGACTTCAAAAAGTCCTGCCCCACTGGGAAATCTGGTTGCCAACACCATTATCCTGGATCCCCTTCAATCACATTATCCTGATACTGAGCCAACCAGTCCTTGCCCTATCCTAATAATGCGGAGCACCAGGCTAGGAAGTGACAAGTTTGAATTTTATAAGTCATTCGTTTGACTCGACTGGGAACCGAAGTTCCGATCTTCCGCACACGAGGCCTGCGCTCTACCGACTTGGCCCCGGCGCCCGGTGACGCATGTTAGAAGTGACCTGTGGGAAATATTTATTTACCGTTTGAAAGGAAATGGAAATGTTCACCATTAGAGCTGCACAGAAGAACCTTCTCACACAACTCCCTCAGTTTGACGTGTGAAGACGTCTTAACACAGTGCGGTGGAAGAAGAACCTTCCCACACAACTCCCTCAGTTTGACTTGTGAAGACCTCTCAACACAGTGCGGTGGAAGCTGAACCTTCCCACACAGCTCCCTCAGTTTGATGTGTGAAGACCTCTCAACACAATGCGGTGGAATCAGAACCTTCCCACACAACTTCCTCAGTTTGATGTGTGAAGACCTCTCAACACAGTGCGGTGGAAGAAGAACCTTCCCATACAACTCCCTCAGTTTGACGTGTGAAGACGTCTCAACACAGTGCCGTGGAAGCAGAACCTTCAGAACAGATAGAGGGACAGAGAGAGGGGGACATATGGAGACAGGGAGACAAGGAGACAGATAGACAAGGAGACTGGGAGAGATATAGACAGGGAAACAAAGAGACAAAGATACAGCGAGACAGAGAGACAGGGAGACATGGACAACCGGGGTGTATGTCTGTTTTTCTGTCTCTCTGTCTCCTTGTCTCCTTTATGGAAACAGGGAGACATGGAGACAGGGAGACTCAGACAGGCAGAAGCCTGAGAGAGAAAAAAGACAGACAGGCCTGGAGACAATGAGACAGTGATACAGAGAGACAAAGAGACAGTGAGCCAGAGAGACACCAATACTCAATCAGAGAGACAAAGAGACAGAGAGACAGAGCGAAACAGAGACAGAGAGACATAGACAGAGATACAGAGACCGAAAGACAGAGAGGCAGACATATATAAACCGAGAAACTGAGAGACAGGGATACAGGGAGACAGGGTGACAAGAAGAGCGGGTGACAAGAACTCATGGAAACAGGCAGTCAGGGAGAAACAGAGACAGGCAGACCAGGATACAGGCATACGGAGACACGAGAAGGCAGGGAGACAGAGACAGCGAGGCAGATAGACAGAGAGGCATAGAGGAAGAGAAGTAGACAGGCAGATCTGAGAAAGGAAGGTCAATAGTATTGTAGTGGCCCACGGCCCTCCGACTCACAGTCACACACGGAAGAACACCAAGATTCAATTCAGTGTACGCTTCACCGTTGGTTTATTGAACCCTCTGCTCTTCGCGGCGTCAGTAGTTGTCTGACCCGCCCCCTGACTCGTCAGATCCCACATCGACTATATAGGTGTGTGTGGGGGGGTGGGTCAGCCACACGCAGTAGAGGTCAGCCCAGTTGGGGTCTGACCGGTGGCTACCTGTGCCGCCACCTGGCGCAGTGCGTAGGTACTGCGCTGGTGCACGGCATAGTCTCCGCTGCTACCGCATGGTAGTAGAGCTCATGTTCAGACTACTACACTGCCCCCCCTAGAGTCTCACCGGTTGCAAAAACTGCAAACCGATGAGAATCTAGAAATGATAGAAGTCAACATGAGAACTAACTTGAAAGGGAGAGAAGCCTTACAAAGCTATGTATCCTTATGCGCAATTCCTAGACCTGCCTGCAGCGAATAGCGAAATGTATCTAGCTAGCTGCAAGGCAAACATGTCATCAATCTAGGTGAAGAAAGAGTCTTTAAATGAGTCACACAGAAACGACCTCTCCCAGCCTCTATGTAGTTGGTGTATAGAATGTTTTTTGCTGGGAGAGAGTTCATACCCCACAAGTGGAACCCCCTCGACAGAAGGAAGCAGGGAACTGCTCAGTCCCCCCCCCCCACCACCCCCCATCTCAGGAGAACCGTTAGTGGGGCGCTCTTCCTTCTGTGCGGAGCGGCTCCTCTTCGAGCTTCCTCAGTCCGTCCTTCTTGTGCCCGCATCGCCTGGCCAGTAGATCACAGACGGTATTACACCGCGGACATGTCAAGCAGTCACACCCAGGACCCGCCACGCTCGGTGACCCGCTCCGGTGCAGAGTGCATGAAAGTAGAAGGGCGGTGTTACTTATAACAATTAAGAAAGTCTCCGCAGATACAACGTTCGGTATGCAATACATTTCATAAGAAGCACTGGGCGCCAGCAAGAACCCAGCCTCCTACAAAGCAAATCACACCCATGTGCATCCTCAACTGATCAAACAGGAGCCGATGCACACGCCGTCTTTCATGTTCTGCCAGAAGCGCTTACTATAGTAGTAATTTTAAATTAAAGAATGCAGTTTAAAACAAGAGCCAGGGCGACACTGCATATGAAAATATTGTAGTGTGAAATGTACAGTGTCAACCCATCAACTCCCACACCATTGACCACCACGTTCCACTGAGATAAATTTAGATGATAATGTTTCCTAATAGTGTGGAAAAAGGAAGTCAAAATGGGGTGAAAGTTGAGGAATATAAGAAAATAATTAATTTAATATGTATATAAGAAAAATTATTTCCGACTCCTACTGCAAAAAAACCCCGCAGAACACAAGAAGCTAGGTCCTCCAATCGGGAGAAACTAAGCTCTTCACCACAACATATCATATCAACAATCGCACTGCAAAGAAAAAGAATCATATTTAGATTTAAAGCAGTACGACATGCTAATTACATCGTGGCTATCAATGTAAAAAAAAAACATATCAAATATATATATCATATTCACAAACATGCATATATACAAGGCGGTATCCGCCCCCATCAGGGAGATGGAATATCAAAAATTCTTTATTTATTATCAATGTATATATATATATTAACAAAAAAAACTAAATTAATAACCGTCACAGGGGTGCTGGTCTTTCAATTACCCCCGCGTGACACCCAAAATCCCTCGGACAGGGCATGCACTGACTACCTGCATGAGCAGTCAGTCACTGCTAGCCTTAACTGCCACCTGTCATCTGATTGTCACGTTCAATCCAGAATCGCTCGGACGAGAGAGAGCAACAGCTAACCGCTTTACCAGTCCACTATCGCTCATCACCCCGTCACCTGTCATCTGAATTTTCCGACGAGACGTCCAAAATCCCTCGAACAGGAGGGAGCAACGCCTAACTGCGCTAGCAGCTAGTCATCGCTCACCTTCCCGCCACTTGTCATCTGAACATCCCCGTCTACATCAAGGGGGGCACTCGCCGCATGACTGAGCAGGGTCCGATGCGCCGTAGCAGCAGCAGACACCAAACTAGCCGGCAGCCCGTGCAGCCGCTCCTCAATGCTGAAGCCGGTTAAATCTAAGGATCTTAGTGATCCATCCCAGCTTCTGAAGTCCTGGCGGAAAGCGGCATGAAAGGTCATGTTTATATCGTTTATGACCTCAGCCTGCCGAGCCCTCTGCTTGCACGATGCCTCTAACTTGCGTTTGACAATCTTCTTGTCCTCGACCACACAGTCAAAGTCTGCACCGCGCCTACCCTCAGCCTGGCATACCAGAGTATCCTGAGTCTGCGCCACAACCGCGTCAAAGCCCTCAATGAAGGCCTTGACCAGGCCATTGACCGACTCAGTGATCTTCGACGTCACGTCCAAACGATTCGCCTCGCAGAGACGCTGAGTTATGCCGTCCAGCGCGAGTACAATACCGTGGTCGGCTACCGGGGGCATTGCCATCACCGGCCGCACGACCACAGGACTCGCAGCAGGACAGGCAACCACCGCAGCAGTCCCCACCGGCTCTATCACCTGACCCCCTGACACCGTCAGCTGAGAGGCGGATCCCGCAGCGGCCGTCACCCGACGCCGCGGAACCTGACCCAACGACACCGGCTGAGAAACCGATGCCACCTGGGTTGTCGCCGCCGGGGCCAGACCACGTGCCACCACCGCACTCAGCGTGTCGGGTGGCTGCACCGCTGCCAACTTCCGGCGCTTGCGACGCCGCCCTTTCCCACTCTCCTCCACTCCAGCCCCGGCTGCGACTGGCAACTCAGGCCAATCCCTCATGCCCTGAGCTGACGATGGAGGTGGCGGCGGTGGAGGTGGAGGTGGAGAGGCCGACCTGTCTGACCCCTGATTCCGCTCCAACGCGATAGCAGACCTACCATGGAGCGACACCAGAGACGAGGTACGCTTCCCTCTCCCCTTACCCCGGCCAGCCCTTGGTTGCCGCCCAGAGTTCGCTGCGCCACCTGCCGCGCCCGGCCGCAGTACCTCCCTCCTCACGAGCACCACCCCACGACCTCTTCCCCGCCTCGCCGAAGATGCCCCGCGACCGGTTATAAACCGTTCGCGACGCAGCTCCGCCGACCCTCTGTCATAGAGGTGCAAGGCGATCAACCTGTGCTGCCGTGGCAGCGCAAGCGTCTCCTTACCCAGGTAGAAGTCAGGGCGCTGCTTCATCGAGAAGGTCACTGCGCGCCGTGATTTGGAGTCAGGATTCCACTGAATCTCACTGAGCCCCGCCACCAGGTCGTCCATCATCCGACCGTGGCCCTCCATGAGGTGCGTGATCATCACACCGCGGCGCCTCGTTGCGAAGTATTGTCCCGTCGTTTTGAACGAAGGACACCCCTCACAACCCGTCACCGCGTTGAATGGACGCACACATCTCCATAGAGGCGCGGTGTGCAGATGCTCCTCACAAATGTGACGAGCCAAATGCGACCACCGCAGGAACAGCTTAGGGAATCGCCTATTTCCGACTCGGTGCACCTCACAGAACAGGCAAGCCTGTCCCGGACGGAACACCCTTCGAACATAGCCGAGACACGCCAGTTCCTGTTTAGTGTAGCCCTCCCTCTCCGCTGGAAAAGATAGCGAGCGGAACAACAGGTTCACCCACTGGCTATACCACCTCAGCGGAGTGACAGGCTCACTCTCGGGCTCTGCCCAGCCTTCATCGTCGGAGACTTCATATTCCCCGTCTACATCATAAGGCCGGACGATCTGCCTAAACCCCCTCTGCCACGTCGTATAGTCCCTCAGACTACGTGGCTCGTCGAACGGGTCGTGCCACAGCCGCGACAGGGACGACTCCGTCAAGCCCGCCACGTTCCCAGAAAGGAACCGCGCAAGCTTAACGGGGCCACCCCTACGCGACCGGACGATCCAGTCGGACGACGGAAGCGGATCCTCGGCGATCTCATACCCGAGTTCTACCCCAAACCCACCGTTGCCTCGCCAACAGGTGATCATGGACGCTACTCGCCCAGTCGAAGTACCAGTCACTCCACCTGACGCCGCAGGTTGTTCCGATGGAACAACCACGGCAGCAGAGGCGACCGACTCCGACGAGCATTCGCGAACCGACCCACCCGAGGCTGGAGTCACAACGACGTCAAGGTCTATTGGTACGTCTCGCAGCGATCCATCGCTATTCCGATAGCGATAATCCTGCAAACCGTACAACACTTTAGGCGATGTTTCCGCCTTTTTAACTACAGGCTGAGAACCAGTGTCCCGCAGTATGGAAGCCTTTGCTTTCCGCACCGCAGTTCTCACCTGCGCCTCTGATAGGGCTACGGCACCTGTGGAAGGGGCAGGAGGCCTAAGCTGCTCACCACCCACAACCGGGGTAGATAACGCCGGGTCTACGTCCATCGCACCCCCAGAACCTCCCCCTGCTATCCGCCCGCTCTCATGAGGAGCCAGAACCAACTGCCCAGAGGCGCTAGTCCATACTACCCCAGAGCTCACGGGCGTATCCGCAAGAGGTCGGCCAGCAACCGCGGCTGGTGGCACCACCTGGCGTGAACCAGACAAACCACCGCTGAGAGACTGGGCCACCCCCCCATCAGCTGGGCTAAGGGCGAATGGATCCGTACGGGATGAACACGCTGACCCGACTGTCATCGCCTGATCGGCCTGCCATGCTCGAAAGCGTGCCAGCTCGTCAGAGCTAACCATCGTCCGATCAGCCACTACCCTAGAGGACACGCTACGGCGTCAACAGCACCTCAGGAGAGCGCAGCGACAGGCCAGCAACCCCTAATGGAGAAACCAACCCGACATCCGCACCTCTCTGAGGATCTCTGGACACCGGCAACACGGGTGACAGCAGTGGGCTAGACAGCGATGGAGACATTGCTAAGGCAACTGTCCCACCGCCTATAGGTCTAATCGTGCCAACACACGATAAATCCCCACTGTCGCTACCCTCAACCTCTGCAAAGAGATGATCGAGGGAAGTGTCAGCCTCGGCATCCCGTAAAGGGGAGCCGGGCAAAGCTAACTCATCGTCGGCCATGATAGAAACACGACGAACTGCAAAGGCAGCTCAGTCATGTCTCCCTCACCACCGACGATCGCCGCACACGCTGTATCCGGCCTGTGCGCCTAAACGCACACGTGGCCGGCCTTGCTATACTCTATGTACAAGTGACAACTAAACAACAATACAGAGTATGCGGAGATGAGAGAGAATGTTGAGGAACAAAAACACCCACCTCGTCCGCCGGCAGCCGGTAGAGTGACTGGCTCCATGTGCTACCTCGCAGAACTGTCCAACCGGCGAACCAACCAGAGAGCGCTTACCTCACTCGCGAAACACTAGGTTCGCCACCGGTACAACTAGCATGACCCACATAGGAACCAATCAAACCACCCGATGGTGGTATTCCCTGGCCCCCGCAGTACCGCTGACGTCACCGCACCACGTGGCCACGGAGAATCTCCAACCGCAGAATATACAGGTGACCTAGTTAGCTCTACCACATGGCCCGCCAGCCAACTAGTGCACAACACTGAGCCACCCCCGGCAACAGGTCCCCAACCCTCACGCAGTGCCCCAACAACAACAAACCGCACTGCGTAGGGTCAACAACCCCTCACCCGGTTACACGCACATGCTATAAGTGACCCAATTACGCCTACCTGAACAGTACAACCAGCTACGCACCCGTGCCCGCAGCACACATAAACACTCCCCATGGCACCAGCAGCCAATACGCAGTACGCCCCGTCAACTAACCCATGCGTTAGACAAGAAATAGCAGATAATCAACTCACGGCTTAGGCAGAGGCATTACGCAGAACAGTAGTAACTGCGCCCATTCATTGGCGCCCCCGGGTCCCCCGGTCTTTCACCACTACCCTCAAATAACTGTGTAGCAAAGTTTAACTGAACATATGTACTGCGTTACTCGTTGTGTAACAGGGATTGAAGTACCTCATGTATCCCCAACCTCCGGTGACCAAACAACACCAGGGTGGAGTAGCCTAATACCCACTACTCCACCCCATACCAGTTATCTGCGTCGTAATGCTAAACGCTCAGATCGCCGCACCGGCGGTGCATCCGAGCCCACATCAGACCCCTGTCTAACTGGTACAAAGTCGCTGTCGCTACCCGAGCTACTGCGCACAGAAACAACACTATCGACATCAGACACTGACCTAGAACGACGCTGACGTTTATTTTTCCGCTTATCAGGCCTATGCCCCCTAGGGCGCATAGCCTCCCCCGCAGTAACTGGAAGTCCAGGTACTTTCTTCTGACTAAGCGCATCTATAGTGCCAGCCTCCACCCTCGCAGATGCGGGCTCATCCCCTACATGTGCATCCAGCAAGGAGGATGGTCCAGCGTTTCTAGACATCTGCTTGGTGTAAAGCTTAAGACGTCTAATGTTAGATTTACGGTATTTACCATCCTTGCCCTTCATAATAACTGTGGTGTCAGAGACAACTTCTGTTATAATAAAGGGACCATCCCAGTTCTTTGCGAGTTTGACCCGAGCTAACGGCGCATGATACCGCACTACCCGATCTCCCACCTTGAACTGGCGCCACGCAGCAGGCCCGTAGTCAGATTTCTGACGAACCGCTGTCCGACCTAAAGCATCGCGAACTGCGCTATACACGTGGTGAAAGCAATGCTCCAACCATCTTACAAACACGATCTCACATGGCCGGTCTACTTGACGATTCACCATCCCAAACTGCAGATCATCTGCTAGTCGGAGCTCCTCCCCAACTAGTAACATGTTAGGAGTCACACCCGTAGGTGCGTGCTCCGTACAGTTATATGCGTGCGCCACAAACTTGACCTGTAAATCCCAATCATCCTGAAAGTCATTCACGGTACAAGCCAACGCAGATATAAGCGTCTTATTAAAACGCTCTACCATACCATCTGATTGTGGACTGTACGGGTTCGTACGCGTTTTCTTAACACCCAACAAGCGCAACATGGACTGAAACAGTGTGGACTCAAATTCCCGTCCCTGATCCGAATGGATCCGCATTGGAGCACTGAATATCAAAACCCAGTTATCCACCAACGCCTGCACTGCAGTGGGTGCAGTGTGATCTTTTAAGGGGTACACTTGCACGTACTTAGTGTAATAGTCCTGGACTACCATCATCACCACATT
>CM059198.1:79402949-79456198 GCA_030323885.1 Branchipolynoe longqiensis
GATTGATGTGCTTGCCCTGTAGGTAGGCGAGCCATCGTTGAGGATAGAATGGGATGTTGAGTCGAGGATCTCTGCTAGGAGGACACAGCCTCGAGGGGAATCGATGTTGTTGCGTCCCCAGGAGGAGTGGTTGGTGTTAAAGTCTCCTATGACAACCTGGTGATCTGTGCCATTGCCGAGGGCCCGGAAGATGTGGTTTAGAGTATAAGTAGTGTTGACAGGGTTGTAAATGTTGTATACATCCATGACGGAGTGTGCTAGGTGGAGACGTATGCGAAGGGTGTCAGCATGAGGGTTGAATCTGTTGGGTGGGATCTTGGTGGAGTGGATGTGGTTGTTTACGAATGTGGTGGTTCCTCTTGAGGGTCTGCCTGCTGCTGCGCGTCTTACTGCGGGGATGTGGTATGTGGTGTAGCCTTTGATATGGGGTGGATCGATGAGGAAGGTTTCTTGGAGAAGTGCGACGTCAATTTTCTCTCTTTTTAAGGTGTTGCCAAGAAGAGCCATCTTGGATTTCAGTCTGGCACAGTTCCAGGAGAGAATGGTTAAAGATTTGTTAGTGGAACGGGGATGGGAGTGCGGGCTGGTGGGGGCATTATTGTGTACCTCCATTTTGAGCTGTCAGGGCGGCACAAAAAGAAGCTGGCAGGTCTCTTGGGACATGCGGAAGGAGATGCTGGATGTTGGAGTCGACTTGGAGCCAGTTAATTAAGCCGAAGGGTAGGGCCTCAACTGAGATACTGGGTGTTATTCTGGAAAGTGATGTATTAAGAATGTGGAGGAATATAGGGGTGGGATTTGGGTCGGAGGCAGGGGGGTCGCTTGGTGTGGAGGGGAAGGTGGTTTGGGTGAAGGAGTCAGCAGTGGCTACAGTTTGAGTGGAGATGGATCTGGTCTGTGGGTGGGAGGAGTAGGGGTGGGAGATCTTGGGTTTGGGGGCGGTGAGGTTGAGGGAGAGGAGTGAGGGGGTAGAGGGGCAGGGCTGGGGTGGAGGGACAATGTGTTGGTGGTGGTGAGGGGTGGGTAGGAGGAGGCAGAGGGAGAAGGAGGGGCAGTGGAAGGGAGGGCATCAGGTTGGACAGGCAGGGCAGCAGTAGGGGGGGCCTCAGGTTGGGTGGGGGGAGTGGGGCAGGCAGGAGGGGGAAGTAGGGGTGGGTTTAGCCGCTTCCACAGCTGGATGCGCACTGGGCAGTCTGTACTCTTGGCTTTGTGATTACCTTTGCAGGCAGAGCACCTGACGGGTGCCTCACAGTTAGCGGCAATGTGCCCCGGAGCGGCACATCGTGCGCAGACAGCGGCACTGGCTTTGCATTCGTGCCTGTAATGGCCGTATTGTTGGCAGGTGGTGCAAAAGGTTGGTCTGAGGTGAGGAGTGGCGATTCGTAGGAGACCGTAGGCTCCACAGTCAAGCCGGCAAGTGGTGTCTATTGGATGGTCAGTGAAGACATTGGCACAGTAAGTGGCAATGTCTCCCTTCTTTATCCGAGAGGCGCTGACAATGGAATGCCGTCCGATCAGGTCGGCGGGGTTTATGCGTGGGTGGAGGCCAGAGATGACATAGTGGTGCGTCTTGGCTGATCCACGCATCTCCGTAAAAGTTGTTGAGGCTCGGAGTCTGTCGAGGGAAAACTGTGTCTTGGCACCAATGATGAGGTGGTCAGGGTATTTATCAAGGGAGAGAGGGGTAGTGCCTTGGGTGCGATCGAACTTGTCGAGTTCCTTCAGCGTGTCTTCTAACTTGCCATTGAAGAGGAAGAGGGCAAGGAACCTCTTGGGGCGGCGGCTATCACCGTGGTACTCGGTTTGTGGAGGTGTAGCGGTTGTGGGCGTCTTGCGTTTGTTCTTTCGAATTACCTTGGACCAAGAGTCAGCCTTGGTGGGGTATTTGGAGTGGGGGGCTGGTTGGGCTGCGGCTACTGGGCGTGTGTCAACGGACTCATCGTCGCTGGACTTGGGGTCCTTGTCGGTTTCGGTGAGCGTGGGCACACGGGGTGGGGAGACTGACCTGTTGGTGATGGTGTTGTTGTTCTTGTGCGTGGAAAAGGAGGTGATTGTGGTGGTGGGGAGGCTGGACGAAGAGGTGATGGCAACTGGGTGTGGAGTGTGATTGACGATGTTCCGAGGTGGTGTGGGAGGGCCTCGCGGAATGGGATTGGCAGCAGGTGGCGCGCCGCTGGGTCCAATGGTTGGTGGAGTGGCACAGCTGGAGTAGGTGTGGTCCGTCGTAGGAGTGGTGGGGAGAGTGGTATCATCTTGGTCACTGAACACCGGCTTTATCAGTGGTGCTGGTGGCACGGCGGGCAGCAGTGGTTCTGGTTCGGGTATAGGTGTTGGTGAATCGACCTGCACCGCCTCGCTGTGCACACGTTCCTCCAGTATGCGCCACAGCTTCTTCTCGTAGACCCGGCGTGTCGACTCTAAGATGGGTCCAGGGTTGATTCCATGGTCCTTCAACTGAGCTCTGAGGTCATCGTCCGACAGAGCCGAAACTTCATATGCTCCACACACATGAGTTTGTTAGTGGTGTAATTTAACCACCAAGCCTAACCATGGTTCAAGCTAAGTCTCAGCTAGTCGACAAACATGGCCGGAGTACCGGCGTCGGCATCTTGCTTAAAAGTCTATGATAAAATAAACTGCTGAAATCCAGCGTCGAATAAAAATCGACACTCACAAACATATTAAAACTAGAAACATGCGTGTATTATGAAATTCCTGCAGTGCTCAGAATATCGTGGCTTCAGTAAAGTATTTGACATCGACAAACATGGCCGCCTTCCCGCCGTCCTCCATCTTGCTTACACCCGTAATAAAATAATTCGCCGAAATTCGGCGTCGATTACATATCGACACACACGAATATTAAAATTAGAACAATACTGTAGCCTTTACTGTTACTAGGGTATCAATACGGCCTCAGTAACTACTTAAAAATCGACAAACATGGCCGCCTTCCACCGGCTATGCCTCTCTCCGCCATCTTGGTCTGGATGTATTATAGCAAATCGACACACATTAAATAATAAAATAAATAAGTAATAAAATGTTCTTAGCTCACGACACAGTCATTTGTTTGTAGGCTATCTTCTCCTTGTTAGTTCCAGAGAAAGGCAAAGACCACAGGTAGCAAGTAGACTGTGTCTCCCTCCTCCAAGTAAAAATAGGTGTGTAGTGTGCCAAGCAAACAGCAGAAGTCATATGTATATATATATATGGGTTCTTCTTTGCTGCTGGTCCTAATTGGTTGGTCCTCACATTGTAACTGTTTTCGTCTAAATTAATTCTCCTTTTCATACCAAATGAAGAAAATTCCTTTTATTATACCCCAAAGAAGCAATGACAGCAATCCAGTGAGAAAAAAATGTTTGGTTTATTTTTTATTGCAAAAATAGATTCATTTGTCACGCAAATATGACAGCTAAAAATGGGAATGGTGAAACGGTACTACTTGTGTTGGAAACTACTTCATTGTAGACCAAAATATTCAAACATAGCTAGTTTATTTGCAAAGTTGTAACATGCAAAAATGTCAGAAAACTAATTTTAGGACTGTTGAGTGTCTGTGTGTAAAACAACGATCCTTGAAAGTGAGCATAACGCGTGTTTCATGAGATGTCACGTCATGAAACATGCGTTCACCTTCAATTTTCACAATATCCAACCATGCAAGCCAGGAAAAACCTTGCTGCTTTAAATAGGATAGCATCATAGATGCCTAGTTCTGAACACAAAAGTTATAATATTATTTCCTAAAATGCATTAAAAGTGAAATAAAAACTTTGTGTCACGGGTGTAACACGCGTAATGGCGAAAATTTATTTTGCGATACAAAATCCAACAATGGATCAAATCTCTTCTCGCCATGATTTTCAAATATATTGTGGGCATCTATACACCTACTGATGATGTGGTGTCAAGTCATAAACAGGATGTTGCGCTATGATGCTATTAGTGTGGGGTGTCACACATCGATGAAGATGAAACACGCGTAACGGCGAAAATTATTTCGCGATACAAAATCCAATAATGGATCAAATCACTTCTCACCATGATTTTCAAATATACCTTGGGCATCTACACACCTACTGATGATGTGGTGTCAAGTTATAAACAGGATGTTGCGCGATGATGCTATCACCCGTTCACCTGTTGTCATCTTCATCCTCTAAGTCATCACAATATCTTTTTCTACATAAGAAAACTTATAACACTCAAAAGAAATATTTGCATACATCTAATGTGTACAAATAATGCCCTGAACAAATACATTTTTTGCATGCTATTAGCAGTGTCTAACCTAAGTCATTATTGAGTGTCACATGAAACATGCGTTACATGTTACATGTGTTACAATTCCAAGAACAGCAGAAGTTAGGGAAGTGTTCCAAGATTACTTTGAAATATGTCCACAGCATCAACAACTAATAAGCATAAATATTTTCATCATCTGTGGTGCTTGTTTCATCATGAAGGAACAACTTTTCCTTTCCATGTAACGCATGTTTCAGTGTCACAATTTTATATTTTCTCTGTTCTACTCTCAAGTGGACGAACACTCATAAAATTGCACTTAGTTACTCCTAGTGACTGCTGTTCAAAACCTAACTAGGAAATAATAAGGGTCTTGTTCTAAATATTACATAATGAAGGTTTTTGTGTCGGCCGAAACACGCGTAACATTCTCCACTTGGTCATGTTCAAAGCCACCCTGACTTGCAGTCTGGGTCCAAATTGTTTTTGTTTTAAATTGTGTCTTAAAATTGGATGTATGTGGAACACAACAAGCCTAATTGGGATAGGCTGTAACATATTTCAGTTTTGACCTCCGATTCCCCCTTTTTAGGACCAAAACTGAAGAAGAACCCATTATAAGCAAAACTTGTAACACTCAAAAGACATACTTGCATACATGTAATGTGTAGAAATAATACCCTTAACAAAAACTTTTTTTGTGTGCATACTGTTAGCAATTTCTGAGCCAAGTTATTATTGAGTGTCACATGAAACATGCGTTACATGTCACATGAAACATGCGTTACAACTCCAATAACATCAGAAGTTATGGAAGTATTACAAAATTACTTTGAAATATGTCCACAGCGTCAAAAACTAATAAGCATAAATACCTTTTCATGCTCTGTGGTGTTTGTTTGATCTTGAAGAAAAAACTTTTCCTTTCCATGTCACACATGTTTCAGTGTCACAATTTTATAAGTCCTCTGTTCTACTCTCAAGTGGACGGACCCTCATAAAATTGCACTTAGTTACTCCTAGTGAGTGCAGTTCAAAACCGTACTCGGAAAAAATAAGGGTTTAGTTCTAAATCTGACACTAGGTGGCTTTTTGTGTCACACCGAAACACGCGTAACGTTCTCCACTTAGTCAAGTTCAAAGCCACCCTGACGTGCAATCGGGGTCCAAACTGCTTTTCTGTTAATTGTTCCTCAAAATAGGATATATGTGGAACACAACAAGCCTAACTAGGATAAGCTGTGACGTATTTAAGTTTTTACCCCCGATTCCCCCTTTTTAGGACCAGCAGCAAAGAAGAACCCATATACATATGTGTCACACACACACACACACACACACACACACACACAAGACTCATTTCAGACAGTGATATTGCTGTCATTGTTATCATCATCACTGACATCAATGGATTCCAACATCATAGTTCGCCAACCAAAGAAGGGCCACTTCCAATGCATTCCATATGAAATAATCCGAGCATTGTTAAAGGCAAATGAAATCTCCTGTAAAAACGCTTCTTTATTCGTAATGAGAATGCAGGAAAAACACTTCCGCCCATAGTCAATAGTGCAGCAAATTATATTGTTATATTGAAGACTGTCTGTAAGTTGTGGGAACAATTTCCCACTAAATCTATCAATAACTCCAACACCGGCACAATGAACTATGATATGAATACTCGCGCTCTTCACATCCAATTGAAATCTCACAGGATATACTTGTGCTTGGCATTGAGATGCATGATATAAAATGATGTAATCAATATCAGGATTCTGTACCAATTGTTCAAATTCCTGTAATGCTGTAAGCAAGGGTTGAAGTTTCATAGGTAATCAAACAGTAAAGAAATCATGAATATGCTCTTTATCCAAAGGAATATGAATACTCTGAATATTCGTATATCTTGTCAAATCCTCCATCAAAGCGTGATCACTATCTGACATAATGCGTTGTGCGATATCCTCCGATATGTCACCCATTCTCACTTGCGACAAATCCATCCAAACAGTGACGTCATCGATAGTGCTGGGCTTCATCACCAACATGTCACCACTCAATGACATCACCATATGGGTTTTCGGGGGTGTGCTGGGGGTTGTAGATGTTACTGGTGAAAGTGTCTACCCCCCTCCCTCCCCGATTCTATCTTTAGCGGTAACAACCACCACCACCTCCCTCCCAGATTCTATTTTTAGCAATCACATCCACCACCACCTCCTTCACCAACCCACCGCCGTCGCTCAATGACGTCACCGTATGGGTTTTCTGGGAATGCTGGGGGTGGTGGTGGCAGATGTTACTGCTGAAAGTGTCTATCAACTAGCTCAATGACGTCACCGCTTCAGATTTTCGGAGGGGGGTTTGGGGGGAAGCATTCTATTTTTAGCAATAACATCCACCACCACCCGCACCACCTCCATCACCGACGATGCTCAATGACGTCACCGTTTGGGTTTTGGGGGGAGGGGGAATGCTGGGGGTGGCAGATGTTACTGCTGAAAATCTCTACCAACTAACTCAATGACGTCACCATATGGGTTTGCACACACACACACACACAGACACACACACACACACACAAAATGACAGATGGCTAGGATAAATGAACTCTAGGACCTCTACCAACACCAACTCACCGCTGCTCAATGACGTCACCGTTTTTGTTTGGGGGGGGTGGGGTGGGGAATGCTGGGGGTGGTGGCAGATGTTACCGCTGAAAATGCTCAATGACTTCACCGTTCGTTTTTTTGGGGGGGAATGCTGGGGGTGGTGGCAGATGTTACCGCTGAAAATGCTCAATGACGTCACCATTTGGGTTTGGGGGGGGGGGGAATGCTGGGGCTGGTGGCAGATGTTATTGACGATATCGATCCATTCTTGTAGAGTCGCTATCGATCTTGGTCATCATTTCTCAGAAAGTTACGTTTCTTCACGTTACATATATATCTGATATTTATTCAGTAAATTATTTGAATAATACATTACCTCAAGTATTTTTAAAAGTTTCAAATCTATCCCTATAGATTATATAACAATATGCATTTTCCAGTTCAAAGACAATTAATTTGATTCATAGACCAATTTTAATAATGTCAATGACAGCATAAAGTTAATAAATTGTATGATAATAAATGGGTTGGCAGGTGAGTCGACACATTTTCATGTCCATGAATTTTCAAGTGAACCAACCTTTTCATGACAAAATGGCAATATTCAACACATTTTTATGTCCATGAATTTTCAAGTGAACCAACCTTTTCATGAATAAATGGTAATATTCAACACATTTTTATATCCATGAATTTTCAAATGAACCAACCTTTTCATGAATAAATCAGGTTGGAGAGCTTACCTCGTTCGGGCTATGATGGTTAAAGTACCTAATTCGAGTACCGGTTCAATTTCCAAGGTCGAATTTCATATAGGATCCACAACCGCCTCCGCCTCCGCGACGTCGGCCCCCTTCTCGCCCAGACTGGGCGGTGGTGGCCGATGTGCTTATGGACACCAACGCTCTCGCCGTCGAGCGCCTCACTGGACTCGTTGAGAACCTCATCACCCAGGGGCAGCGCCCAGCCGCCGCCTCGGTACCCGCCCCCCCGCCTCCCTCGTCCCTTTCAATCCTGGAGGGGTTGGCCGAGTTTGTGGAGGAGCTGACCCTCGACACCACGGGCGCCGCCCCCGCTACACATCGCCAGATAGCCGCCCCGCCCCCGGTGGCCCCGGACATTCACCCCATCTACCTCCGCCACATCAGGCACGGCGCCTCCGCTACACAGCATCCCGCCTCCCGGACTCTCCTCACCCCGCCCGACTGCACCGCCGCTGACCACAGCCCCACCTCTGCAGCCGAGGCGGTACACGGTACGCGAGGTATACCCAGTGGATACATCTTCCCCGACGACCTCATTGAGCGAGGCCCCGAGGGGAAGGTGGTAAAAAGGGGGGAGGCGACCCTAGAGAAATACAACCTCGCCCTCTGGATGCTCGAGTCGCATCCCGCCTTCCCCTCGGGCTCCATCCCGGGCCTGCTCTACCACAACCTGACTGTACAACGCGACTGCGTCTCGCATCCCTGGCCGACGGTCCGCCGCTGGCCCGAGACGATCTTCGCATAGGTGGCCGATGGACGGGTCCCCGACGGATGGCTCGACCCCATCGCTATCAATGCTGTCTGCCTCGACGTCATTACCGCCCCCGCAAACTTCGTCTCGGCGTCCAGGGCCTCCACCTCATGCTCCTCGGCCACCCCCCCGGCCGGCGGCCACCCCCGAGCCACGCTCCTCCCAAGCTGACACCAGGACCCCCTACACCCGTGAACCCTATGGGGTCCCATGCCCTGCCTGGAACCGCGACCCAAGCCTCGTGCGACCTCGCCCCCGCTGGTGAGGCGCACAGCGAGCAGGGGGCCCGGAGGCGCCATGCCTGCGCATACTGCGCCAACGTCAGGTGCATTCTTACCATGCACAGTGAGGCCGTGTGCAACACGAAACGCGCGTGTCAGCGCTCCATTCCGGTATGGGCGATGCGCGCACGAGGGGGCCCCCCCAGGCCGCCCCCCCCCGCCCAAGGGGCCCGAGCAGCATCCGCTCCATGCACCGATCCCCCCCCGGGAGGGCACCTCACATCCTGATGACGTCACACCTCGCCCCAACTGTCCACACCCTGTCATCAACACCCACGCCGCCCGGGCCCGGGCCCATTAGCGCACCGGAAGTCTCCCGCCGCACCCCGGGCCGACTCGGGGGCTTACATAACCCTCGGGGGACGTCCCGCACCGCGGGCTCTCTCATCTTGCCCGTCGGCGGCCGATTACGTAACCGCTCCGGCAGCAGCCGATTACGTAACCACCAAACGGTAACCACCAAATCACCAGCACTGCTCAACCACCACCAATCCTGCTACTCCTGCCACCACCCCTGCCACCCCTGCCGCCCCTGCTTCCCCTGCCTTTCCCCGCCAGCAGTGCTCCACCACCACCGCCCTCCCCCGCTCCCGCCACCGCCGCCCTCTCGCACCCTCCCCCTGCGACACCGCCTATCTACACGACCTCCTCGGTCTCCCCCCATAGGCCCTCCCCCCACCACAGGGCCTATGGGGGCCGCTTTCCTCTTCCCCCGCCGAATTCGCCCAACCTCTCCCGCGCAACAACCGCGCCTCCTCCCGCCTCCCCACCCCCCTCTCCCTCCCCCAGCGGTTCCTCACCCCCTCCCCCTCACCCCCCCCCCAGCCGCCGCCCCGCCCCCTCCCCCCCCCCCCCCCCCCCTCGGCGACTTAGGCGACGTCATCGACCCCGATAAACAAGATCGCGGGCCTACCTAATTTTTTGGCCCCCCACATCCCCCTCCCCTCAGACCTCCACATCCCCGCTTGCGCGCCCGCCTCCGGGACTACTAAAGTCGGGTCGGGTACCGTCAGGTCGGGTCCAGTTAGGTCGGGTCCAGTCAGGTCGGGCGAAGTCAGATCGGGGAAGTCAGGTCAGATGAAGTAAGGTTGGGTAAAGTCAAGTCGGGTAACATCAAGTTGGGCAAAGTCAAGTGGGGTAAAGTCAAGTAGGGTAAAGTCAGGTCGCGTAAAGTCAGGTCGTGTAAAGTAAAGTCAGGTTGGGTAATGTCAGGTCAGGTGATGTCAGGTCAGGTCAAGTCAGGTCAGGCAAAGTCGGGCAAAGTCAGGTCAGGCAAATTCAGGTCGGGTAACTTCAAGTCGGGTAAAGTCAAGTCGGGTAAAGTCATGTCGGGTAAAGTAAGGTCGGATAAAGTAGAGTCGGGTAAAGTAGAGTCAGGTAAAATCAGGTCAGTATCGGTCTGTAAAGCCTACATAGCTTTGTAGTTGAATAGTTTTATAAATAATTTAAGAAGGAAAGTTTTTGATCATATATCTAAAAAAATATTGTATATTATCTAAAAACAAAATTGTATATCAATTCAAATAAATTGTTTAGCATCTCAACTTTTCGCTGAACTGTCCCTACAGTCTCGCTCTTGTAAAGTTAAATAAATGTATTACAAAAAATAGGAAATCCCTATAATCATCTCAGCTGAGCTCCCAACAAACTTTCGCTTTTGTGAAAATGATTAAGTTTATTCAATGCCCTAGACATTACCTATGCCTCCCCAGGCATCTTCTCTGCTTGAAAGCAGTGGAAAGAATGTCATGGTATCTCCCATACAAACGAAATAGGCAGACTCTTTCTGATCATTTCAGCTGAGCTCCCAACGAACACTCGCTTTTGTGAAAATGATGAAGACTTCTTCATGCCCTAGGCATTACCTATGCCTCCCCAGGCATCATCTATTGCCTTTGCTTTGCGAAAAGAAGGAAGAGTATTTTTGAGGATTTTCTGTCCAGATATGAACGTTGACAAGATTACCTATAAGTTCAATCATTTCAATCCAACAATGAACGCTACTATGTCTGGCCCGGATCATAGGGATTCAGAGTGATCAGAGTCTAGCCCGGATCATAGTATAACATCCTCAGCTGGTAGCTGTGGTTGTGTAGGCAGGCTATAATGAAATCAATACAGGCAAGAAGAGAAAGTAAGAGTATAAAGAATGAAAGTAGAGAGAGAGACAATGCCCTCAGGTTTATTATTATATAGTGGTACATGGATCTGGTATGGCATACCACCTGACCGTGTTCTCCAATGAGAATCAAGCATTTACAGTTCCACCAATGAACATCAAGCATTCCTGTGTCACTATGGCAACAGTGATCTGCCCACTACCACCATGCAGTGTGGCTGGTTGGCCACCACCTGCCTGCGCTGAGTGTGTGGTGATCCATGACTAACAGAGGGGGGAGGGGGTAGTGAATAGAACTCCAAGTGCCCCTTACACACTATCTCTAGTGCCTCTTTCACACTATCTATATACCATTTACCATTATAGACCATTTCATTCCCCCACCAATGCGTATTATCAGAATATTTTACACCATGGTATTATCATCAAGTAATGCCAGGAAGACCAAAACAATGGTTATAAGTAAAAAGACAGATAAACCAAATGTCAATATAACCATAGATGGCACAAACATAGAACAAGTATCCGAATTCATATATCTCGGACAAAAGATTACAAATGATGGGAGATGTGAGGAAGAAATTAAAAGAAGGATAACAATAGCCCGAACAACATTCTCCAAAATGTATAGAGTGTTAACATCAAGTAAGATATTAATACAAACAAGGAAGCGTATTCTTCAGTGTTATGTGTGGTCTACTCTAATGTATGGGGCAGAGACATGGACAATCTCTAAGAAAATGTACAAACGTTTAGCAGCATTTGAGATGTGGACTTATCGAAGGATGATGAAAATATCATGGACAAAGAAGATCACCAACAAAGAAGTTCTCAGAAAAATTAAAAATAAGAAAAGCTTGTTTGCCACTATACAGACAAAGAAACTTATTTATTTTGGCCACATCATTCGTCAGAGTTCAATATACCGTACATTGTTGGAAGGGAAGGTGAATGGCAGCAGAGGGAGAGGGAGACCAAGAACATCATGGTTTACAAATATTTCACAGTGGACAGGCTTGAATTATTCACAGTCTATCAGAACAGCACAACATCGGGACAAGTGGAGAACCATTGCATCCAACCCTCGACTAGAGGATGGAACTATTGATTGATTGAAGGAGTCGAGAAATCTCGAAAGGAGTATTTCAAATGTATCAGTACCGAAAACTGCACTTGGGAGATCCCAGCCTTTCACTGCTACAGTCTTAAAATGCTGACAGTATGCAGCTACTGTTTCCCCCTCCTCTTGCTTCATAGCCATCACTACCCCCTTCACGTGACTACGTTCATCCGCTGTCAAAAGAGTTGATGCTATCACTTCCTTAATTTCTCTCCAGGACCTAGCATTTTCATGCTGAAAAGGTGTGAAAAGAACTTCATGCAGCATTCCCATTGCATTGGACAAAGCAAAACGAATAATGTCCAGGTCTGAAACATCATCAAGAGTCCCTATACACTCGATCAAATCAATCCAATTACATAACGCCACTCTGTCTGACCCATCTAATAGGGGAACAGACTTGCCGTACACCTTTAATGATCTACACCGTATCTCTCTCGGCCTGTCTCAACCTGTAAAAGTTCCCATGCCTTACTGCATTTTTCTCTTTCTTTACGTAACTCTGTCCTATCTCTTATTTCTGACGCCCCTCCTGCTCTTCTTTAAGAATATCTAACCTAAGTGCCATAAACCTAGACCATGCTTCTACCGCTCCCGTTTCAGATGAATAATAGCCCAGTGTACACTGACCTTGGAACCATTGTTGCAACTCATTATGCAAAGATTCCTCCCTTGCGCATGTGAGTGGGATCTTCAAGCTGCTGTGGTATGTGGTGGTAGAAAAGATTGAGCAGAATTGAATCTAAGTATAGAAGAAGAAATAGTAAAAAACCGATATAGTGTCTCACCTCGCTACCCCCCTCTGTGGTAAGGTTAAAGAAAAGCCAAAAGTAGTACCGTATATTTCAACGGCGACGGGAGGCTTCAATGACGCACATTACAGACATACCATCAATAAAGTCTAGCGGACCTTCCAAAATAGTGGTATTGTCGGAAAAAATCATCGACAACCCGAATTCTGAAGAATTTCAAACCCTCACAGAGTGAACAAATAGAAGAAAAACCACTACCTACACAGCGCACCAAACAAGCACCAGCACCAGCTACTTTCTACTGTCAAATCAACACCGTGCTTTAATAAATGGTCCCCAGTTAGTAGAATCTAATGCTTGGATTTATGGCTATGTATGCAGGCTAAGCACTACATATTTCTGTATATTACGCCATGATTAATATGCTTCTAAGTATGAAATTATTTAATTCTGCTTATATTTTTATTAAACAGACTGTGGTGTCCTAAACATGTGTTACACGTGTGACACACATGTTATACTGCCACAAGACATATCTTAATCATGGACTACACCTTTATTTTTTATCTCATCAATTTATATTTTACAGAGATGTAAAGGGGAGATTTCCAGCTTTCATTTGCAACCAAAAAATGTTAGAAATTCAAATATTAGATTATAACTTTACATGTGACATTTCTGGCCAGTTTTCAGGAGACTGACCCCTATATATGAGGAGTTCAGGCGCAAAACCAAGTAAGTCCATTTTCATGAAAAGTGAGATATCCAATGGAGACACCACTTCTTAGTCCCTATTACCCAATGAGCAAATCAGTTTTGTTTCAAAACCTGGTAAGTCCTATGTTAAATTGGCCTTAAAATAGGGTTTGGTTGCAAAACCTTGTAAGCGCCATTAGAGTTTGTCTGCAAAACCACGTAAGATGTAGCTGGCCAATCAGCTAAGCGTGTCAGGTCACATGACGCACAAAATGGCGCTGCCCAGATTCCCGAGTTTTAAGCGCTGATTTGGCTTGCTTCCTTCGGTCTACGGGTGATTTGTCTACGTTTATGATGGACAAAATAAGAACATTAACGTTTTATCCATGTTGTTTGCTTTGTGCAACCAGAAGTACCCAAATCTTACTGTTGAGTACACTTTCCCAATACAGGGACACAGCTTTCTTCCTGCAGACCGAGTGTTTGGAAGGATCGAGCAAGAAATCCGAAAGAAGGAAACAATATTAATGCCAGAGGAATACTGTGAGATTCTGAGGAACCATGGTTCTGTTCATGTGTATGGAAAGGATTGGATGTGCTATGATTACAAAGCAGAATCAGCCAGTTTCACAAAACGTCAAAGATCTTTCAAAATTAGTGAGGCAAGAGTGCTACAGATTTCTAAGAAAAATTTGGGGTTCAAAAGTGCATTTGCTGGGGAATATTGTCAACACTCCCTTCTAAAAAGGGGGAAAAAGTGGGCACAGTTCAATCCTTCACTACTGGCTGACATTAACTGCGTGAAAGAGGCTAAGAAGCAGGATGTCATGAAGCTGCTGAAACAGTTGGATGTAAATCAAGAGGTTCGGGGTTACTATGAGAATGCCCTCTCTCATGATGGTGATCAGAACATTGTGCAGGACCTTGAGGATAGTGGTGATGATGAGTAAGCTTATGGTGGAAATTGTGTGTTCTTTGATTCTGCAAGATTTCTATAAGATTAGTCTTTGACAATGGACTTACATGGTTTTGCAAACAAACCGAAAGTGGACTTACTTGGTTTTGCAGAAAAATCAATAAAAGTTGATTAATTAATGAGTTTTGGAATAAAGGTTCATTTATCACTTTCATAGTATTTTGTTCATTGCCCATAACCCTATAATACAAAGAAAAGTGGAATTACTGAGAATTATATTTATGGGCATATACAAATCTTGATTTTAAAACAAAAGAGGTCGGGTGGACTTACTTGGTTTTGCGCCTGAACTCCTTATTATAATTATATATATATATTATATATATAATATAATATATATATATATGCACCTGGTCATGTACACCGATCAGTAATGGAACATTTGCATTCCCCCTTGCTGAGTATCGGAATATCTTACAAGATGTTAAAATACTGTGTAGTTGTTCTCAGCTGGTGGTGCGTGTGTTTTCACTCGAACACCATCTCAACATTAGCACTTGAACAGGTCATTACATCAGATACAAGAATAACAATTGAAACAAACAGAACGATTGATCTAGCATTCACAAACATGAAGTACTGCAAAAACACTGGAGTTCTAAATTATAATATTACTGACCATAAGCCAGTTTACATAATTAAGAAAAAAAGATGAATGGCTTAGCAATGAAATTCTTGAGTTACAAAAAGATAGAGTCTACTTTAAAGAAAAATCAAAGCAAACAAATCTACCTGAAGACATATTCTTAGCTACCCAAATCAAGAATAGAGCCAATTCTGCAGTCAGGTATACAAAAGCTAGTACATACAGTCTGAAGTCCAACACACTAAAAAAGATGCCTGGAGATTTTGGAGAGCATTGCCTCGGAAACCATCCCATCTATCTCCAGCTTAGTGGATGAGTTAACAGGGGACAAATTTACAAACCAAGAAACACCTAAAAAGATAAATAACTACTTCATAGAGATAGGGGAGAAGTTAGGAGATAAACTAGACAATATACCAGAAACAGATTAAGTTAACATAGTAAAGCCAAATGCAGTCACACATAACATAAAGTCAGTAACTAAGGAAGAAGTACTTAACAAGATTAAGGTCTTGCCTAAATACAAATCATCAGGATTTAAAGATCTTAACTCAAGGATATTAATTGATGCAATAACTATATTAATCAAAGAATTCACCCATATAATAAACCTATCAATTGAAACAGGAATTTCCCAGATGATTGGAAAAATGCTACAGTTGTACCTATACCAAAAGTCAACAACGCTAAGACATGCAATGACCTCAAACCAATTTCTCTTCTACCCATAACTGGTAAAATAGTTGAGCAACTCATCCATGATCAAATAAAAACATTTTTTGAAGCAACAAACTACCTAGCAGATGAGCAAAATGGCTTCAGGAAAGGCAGTTCCCACAACCAAAGCACTCTCAACACTCCTTGATGTGCTTCTCAGTGTGAGGGATTCTGGCAAACTTACTATAGCAGTATATATTGATTTAAAAAAAGCATTTGACACTATTCATCATAAAATCCTGTTGCAGAAGGTTGTCAATAGTGGGTTAGGTCCAAAAACAGTAGCCTTTCTGACAAACTATCTTTCCAATCGAAAGCAAAGTACCAACCTAAATGGCATTGAGTCAGCCTGAAGACAAGTAAAAACTGGGGTACCACCCCTTCTGTTCCTTGTGTTCATAAATGACTTACCCCAAGCACTGAGGAAAACAAAATGCATTCTATTTGCTGATGACGCAACTGGTCCAACTGGTATCAAACAGTAACTTAGCAAAAGAGGCAGAATCGACAAATGAACATTTGGCTAGAATAAATATATGGTGCAAAGAAAACAAATTAACTCTCAATATATTCAAAACTGAATATGTTATCTATAGCACCAAGAACAAGAAGGACAAAGCCCCAGAAGTATAAATAAAGATTGGGAATGAAACAGTAAGGGGGGGTAGAGAGCTACTTTGATCGATTGATTGGTGGTTTCTTTACTCCGTATCGGCAGCATAGACCATATTCATGGCGAGAATTATTTGTTTTTTATTCAACCATTGCCTTTACATATAACGTAAAAGCATACAATCAATTATGTGTCAATAGACACTTATGAATTTTTAAAAGCTCAAAATCATATAATTAAATAAAATAGATGAAAGAATTAATTGATAAACATTGTTTTAATGAACATATGAGGTGGTACAGACCAGCTTCCCTCAAAAAGGCTAAAATGTCTTCTTGTTTTACTTTAGTAAAAAAGCTCATGCATACTGTTTGCAGTGTAAAATTGTTGGTGCAGTGCCATAAAATCAAAACAGTTTAGTTAAATGTGCTTGTCTGTCAGTGGGGACTGACATCCAATACATTCAGGGGGAGGGTCCCCCTTGAGCAGAAAAACGTGTCTTAGCCAAGATTGGCCAATACCGCAGCGGCTAAGGACCACTTGGTTCCGCCAACACCCCCCATGAGACTGTGGTGGTTTTCCCACAGCCCGTTCAATTTCATGTAATTTGTTAACATTTTCATCCCACTCATTTTGCCATTTGGATTTGATGTGGGTGGCTATTAGTAGTTTCAGATCAGAGTGGGGTACCAGACACGGTTCAGCATTATAGTGCAGAGCCTCCTTCGCAGACCCATCAGCTTGTTCGTTTCCCTGAATGCTGGCATGCCCAGGCATCCAACACAAGTGGATGTCATATCCATCTGTTGCCAGCTGGTTCATTTTGTACATGACCTTTGCCACCAAAGGGTGGTCCGTTTTTAGCCCAGCAACAGCTTGCAGGCAGGAAAGTGTATCGCTGTATATGATATATTTTGTGTAGTTGGATAGTTCAATGACTTCCAATGTGAGACCCCTGTGAGGAACCGGGTTAGAATAGTTCCTGTGCACCCCCTTGCAGATCGTAAAAGGTGACAATAGGGGCGACTCGTTTGCGTATTTATTTACAACCATATTGTATTTATTCATATATAAGGCGTATAAAGAATTATGCGAATATAGGTAGGCATAAAATACATTATGCCCCTTTCAAATGTTTAACCAAGGTTATTAGGAAATGGTCTATTGATTCATTGGCACTATGCCATGTTGCTGCGAGCCTGCTCCGGCGGTGCTTCAGTCCTGCGTTGGCCTATAAATACACTGTCGGAGTGCCTGCCTCGCCCCTCTCGCTTGTTTTTTATGTTACGTGCACGTCGTTGGGGCGGGTGCACTTAGCCGTCACTTGCTTACTGTCAATGTCTGTCACCGCTGGTCGTCACTACTCAGTTCCTGGTACGTGGATATGCCTTTCTGTTTGAGTTGTGGAGTAACACATAGTGCGGAGGAGGCTGAAAAGTGTGTGCGTTGTACTAAAGAGAAGGAGGGGAAAGGCCAAGGCCGGACGACCAGGCGGATGACGGCGTTAAAAATAGCAAGTAAGGCAGTGAAACAGCAGGAGGCGGGTGAGCTGGCAGCTGGAATTTCGGTAATTAATTTGGAAGACCGGGAGCAGGATATATTAAAGGATATCGAGCGAATGGAGCTGAAGAAGCGGGTGAGGCGGTTGGAGGAGAAGCATGAGAGACTTCGGAGGGAGGAGGAATGTGAGGAACGGGTGCGTGAAGCAGCAGACGTGTAGTTGAGAGCAGTGGAGCAGCAGCAGGTACCGGACGAGGTTTCTGCGGGGTGATGTAGATCCTGAATGGCAGTTCATATTGAAGGGGGTTGTGTTTGGTTTTGCTGTGATAAATGCTGATTGTCGCTTAGTTTATGAACCTATCGGGAATCGTAATAAGTAATGTCGAGACAGGCGTATTATTAATAGTAAATTGGTGAAGGAAGTCGAGGCAGGGATAATTTCGAAGGTGGAGGATCGACCCAGTTGCATTCATGACGTATTCATGGTCGCTAAGGAGGGGGGGGGATGGAGGCATGTGTGTTGTGGATTGTAGTCAGCCGGACGGTAGTTCTGTAAATAATATGACTAATAATTGTTGTGTTAAATTTAGTTACAACACAGTTGACACGGTAGCGGTGTTAATGAGTGAAGGTAACTATTTAGCAGTGGTAGATATAAAGGACGCTTACAGAGCTGTGTCCAATCATCCCCAGGATATACCAAGACAGGGTATTAAATGGCGTTTTGAGGGCGATCGTGATTATACGTTTATGGAGGATAAACGTTTGTGTATGGGGTTGTCGTCGAGTCCTTACATTTTTTCGAAAATCTCGAATTTTGTGCTTAGATGTGCTTTGCGAGAGGGGGTGGAGAGGGTTGTTAACTACTTAGATGATTTCTGTATTATATCGTCTACTGCAGATGAAGTTGCATGAGATCAGTTGAGGCTTGTGAGGCTATTAAGACAATTGTTTAAAAAAAAATAGTTTTCATAAATTAATAATGCCGATGACAGAGATTAGATTCCTTGGGATCATTATTGATACAGTAAATCTGGAGATGCGCCTCCCTGAGGATAAGATACTGAAGCTAGTTAGAATACATTAAACTTTTGTGGGTCGAAGACGGGCTACAAGGCGGGAGCTTGAACGATTAGGAGGGCTCCTCGTGCATTGTGCAAAGGTAGTGAGAGGCGGGAGGACCTTTACATGGCGCATCTATGATACAATCGCAAAGTTGAAGCGTCCCTTCTATAAAGTTAGACTTGGATCTGGATTTAAGGAAAATATTCAGTGGTGGCTAGCATTTGTGCGTAGGTTTAATGGTACGTCAGTGATTTTGGGGAAGTTTGCTGTTGTTAATCCTGTGTATACGGATGCTTCGACTTGGGGGTTTGCAGCATTGCAGGGACAGCTGGATTGTAGGGACGTTTGACAGGCGAGACGAAGTTGACTTGCATTTGGCAGTGGGACATCACTGGGTGTCACCGGATGCTAAGTCGTGCGAGGCGCACATAAATGTTAAGGAGATGTATGGTGTTTATGCGGCAGCGGTGCATTGGGCGGAATGTTCGAGGGATAAGGCGATACTAGTGGTGACAGATAATGCCACAGTCCAGGCTGCCTTATGCACTGGTAGATCTAGGTCAGGGGGGGTGATGTTCTATGTACGGCATCGTCTCTTCTGGCTGGCGGTTGAGTGGTCCTATTGTTGTTCTGGCCTGGGAGTATTTCTTAGCATAGCTATAAAAATACTTTGGATTCATCTTGATATTGCTTATGACCTTTGCCTCCTCTCCTTTACGTTCTTCATCATAGCTTTCCCTTAATTTAGTTTCTATGGAGTGGATTTTCTATAAAAGATTGTACTGAGTTGTTGATTGGCTGTTTGTCCTCCTTTGAAGCTTTGTTCTCTTTCTCATTAGAATCTTTCTGTCACGCGGAATTGTTTGTTTCATAACTTTAGGTTTCTTTGTTGGTACAAACTTGGTACACAATTCTTCAATCTTGTTATAGAATTTGTTTAGTTTGTTTTTTTCCACTGAGGTAGACATCCCAGTTTATGTCACAAAGTGTGTCGTTTATCTGTATCCAATCTGCTTTGAGATAATTATAGGCACCGAGTTTTGGTATTTCTCTATTTCTGTTAGAGCTTGAAGCACTTTTCTCTTTTATAAGTATCTCTATAATGTTGTGGTCTAAGAAAACTGTTTGAGTTGATTGTAGATTGTAGATTAGACCATGATTGTTTGTGAATACAAGGTCTAATATATTTTGTCCCCGGGTTGCAGTTTTCACAATCTGTTTAAGGAACAGTTTTTCCATGACTTCCATCAGTTTTGTTACTTGATTTTGTTCTGTTTTTGCTACTGCTGCCTGTATATGTCCTAGAGGCCAGGTAATGTTTGGGAAATTGAAGTCACCCAGGAATATAATGTCAGGCTTTGGAGCCACCATGTTTGCTATTGCAGAGAGGAGTTTGTGGAGTAAATCAACAAATGTGTATTCAGGGCAGTTTGGAGGTCTGTATACTATGGCTAGTATCATACTGAGTTGGGTAATTTCAAGGCATAACACGTTGCAATAGGCATTCAAACTGTTGATTATTTCTTTGCACATGTAGTTTTCGTCAATGTACAAAATAACGCCACCATGAGTTCTATCCTTCCTGTCACTTCTATAGATGTTTAAACTCTGCAGGTGGATTTCACTGTCCATGATATGGTTATTTAAGTGACTTTCTGTAAGAGCTATTATCCTTGAAATGCTTTCATGTGCAAGTTCACCGAGGAAGGGAACTTTGCTCTGCTTTGTTTTGGGGTATAGTCCTTGAATATTTGCTGTTATTAGGCCTGTTGTACCTGATTAGTTCTCCAGAATTGGAGACCTGTTGGGATGTGCTTCATTATTAATCACTAAACTCTTCAAAACAATTTCAGAAAAACAATTTGTTCATATACCTATAGGGAATATACTAAGCAAACACTAGTAATCAAAACCAGACACATAAAGAGTCCGCAAGGTGTAAAAATAATTAAATAAAGTGGAAAATTGACCAAAAAATGGCAGCAATGAATTTGCACTGGAGTGCCCACCATCTTTGAAGCTGTAAATAAAGAAAACTATCAAGCACAGTTAATTCAATTTGCTTTTATGTTGGCAAGATTATATCAATAAAGATATTTTTCACTACTTTTAGTTTTTACATTGCATAGGTACATGACAATATCGCTGTAAACATACCTGTCCTGTGCGTACCGTTGGTGTCACACTGACAGCACAGATGGTTCGTTAGTTTGATCAGTTATCAAGCATGGTATGCATAATCAGTAATACTTTTATTTAATCTATGACCTATAATGTTTTCAAATAATAAGAGATAATCTGGAATTATCAGAAATTTGCCGATTTAAAGCAATTTTTATTGGTGGTGTCACATTTGTAACGTACGTCCCAACCAATTTACAAATTCGAAATTTGAGAGCTGAAATGTCATAATGAGGGAAGGGAAGACTCCAGACTAAAGAAACCATCTTAGCAGACAGATTGGTGATGTTTTAGATGGAAACTCCAACAGGAAGTGACATAAATTGCAATAATTGATGAGGTGTCACGTTTTTGTGCACATGTACGTACGTCCCCAAAACGTGTGATTCATGGCTACGATCAAAATTGGATCAAAATTCACAATATTTTTAAAGTCTAGTCTTGATATTTTGAAGTGAATATGTTTTGTTATTTGACCGTAAAAAAATATACCAAAGTTGAAATGGCCATTCTATGTCTTGACCTAGTGGGGTCACATGTTATACTGTCCCACAAACTACTAACTTCGCTATTCTCTGACAAATATGTATGATCTGCTTTTAAGGAACTACACATATAATGAGTATATTATATGGAATAATTCTTTTTATAACACAACAAAACATTGTTATATATGAAGAAGATGGAAAACATTTGATTTGTGATGGGATGTGCGTTACGGTGTCACAAATAATTTTTTTTTTTTTTGTGATCAGTGTTTAATGTAGATACTGCACTTTGTGCTTTAAAAGTTATCTTTCCTGTTGTACTTCAACATCCCATACCAATAATCTGGTCAATATCTGTGATACTGTACTTAAATGATGGTGGCGTCACATTGTAACACACAGGGCACTCTGTGTATCAACATTCTTTGAAGCCTAATTACATCTAAACCAGAGGTGGTAGTGATTTTTTGTTTTTGGTTGATGATTTCACTCACATGGAAGTTTATAAATAGTATACAATAGATGTTCAGAATACATTTTAAATTTTTGCACTAATGCAACAATGGGGTCTCCAATTCTGGAGAATCACTCACCTGGTACATATATGTCCGGTTGCTGCCGTGGTTGTTGCTGGTATATGTACTAATGTTGTGGTGTACTGGTTTAGTGGGAGTTGAACTTGTGCTATTGCCCCAGCTGTCATTTTTTGTAGTAGGGACATTAATTAACATACATTTCAATCTTTATTCTGATTATCTGTAGATTCCATCGAGGATCGGAAACTTTGAAGGTCCAGAGCCTCCCCTCCGATTTGTTTTTTCCCTTTATTTTGGCTTCTTCTACTTTTTGTCTAAGTTTTTCCCTTTCATCTTGTGTGAGATCATGACAAATGCTGATGTCCTTGAATTATGAAGCAGCATCTTTTAATTTTGATAACTTTGACATAATCTTATCCTTATCGTCTTTATTCTGTAGAGTAATTTTCTTTGGCCTTGGTATGTAGTTATTTTCATTCCTTTTCCCGAGCCGAATCACATTTTTCACATCCACATCAGGGACTTCCAGGTGCAGAATAAATACTGTATCAAATCTATGGGCAGAATAAATACCGTATCAATAAATATATATATATATATACATAAAAAACAATAATCAAAGTGTCCACATACATTGTATATCGCCACCGGACAATTCGGGAAGCAAACCGGACACGTAACAGATGGGCACCAGACATGAACCAGACAAACCGGACACCAACCGGACGCCTACCGGACACGTCAGTCCGGCGGTGTCCGGTAGAAGTTTTGTGCATGTTCGAAACTTGTACCGGACACCACCGGACACCACCGGGCGAGAACCGGACATCGCCATATATCACCGGACAGTGTGTGGTTCATGTCTGATTCCCAGTCCGGTAAGGTGTGACTGGGCCTGTACCGCAGCTCTGCACATCCCACCTTTAGGTCTCCATGGTGAGTGGTGTAGAGTACTGAAGAGTGGACACGACAAGCTCTAGTACAGAAGTGTTTTATTATGTCTTTGGGTTCACCACTACAACTCGGTTTCCGTCACATGACACATTCCCCTACTGGGTGCGTTCGTAAAGTCCCTCCGCCGGGCATTCATAAACTCATATCTTACATCTCCCTTTTTCCCCTTTCGCAACAATGTTGAAAGTGCTTTAACTCTCTTAATTCTACATGTCATACATAACAATATCCGCAACCCTGTTAACAACCTTATTTCCTATTCATGTCCTGTCACACCAGTTTATACTGCCCTTCCAGTCTAACCTGCCGTGCTACACTTCCCTTCCGAACTCTGCTTAACTACCTGTTTCAGCGCTTCAGGTTTAACATATTCATTCTTTATCTTCCCGATGTATACCTTTCCACCTTTTTGCTTTTTCTACCATATTTTGATATGTACTCGCCTGGCTCTTTATGTTTGTACATGTTGTTTCGATCGGCCTGACTCTGGTCGTTTTGTTCGCATGTGCTTCTGCTTTGACTTTGTTTTCCACTGTTTCGGTCATTCACTCTGCTTGACACATTAATTATATGCCTACGGTTTTGCCTTACGGTTTTGTCATTTGTTGTTTTTATGCTGTAACTTCGAGGATATGTACCTGACTTTCTTAACACTACCCCTTTTTCCCAATTCTCATGTTGGTCTCTGTATCTGACTTCATCCCCCTCCTGCAAAGTCGAGTGCACTTTTGTTCCACATTCATCAAACCTGACCTTCTGTTTACCCTGGCTCTCCTCTAGCTTTCTTTTTACTTGACTTTGCACTTGTGGCCTTAATTTTATTTTCAACTTTGGCAACTTCGTTCTCAACTCTCACGACATTAATAACTGAGCTAGGGATGTGTTCAGCCCCTGCACGTGCGCGTTTCGATAATTCAACAGTGCTATGTGTACGTCCCCATTTTCTATTATACATTTCTTTAACATTTTCTTTATTGTTTGCACACATCTCTCTGCCGGTCCATTACTCTGTGCGTACATTGGGCTACTAAACTTAGGCACAAACCCATACTCTTTCGCGAACACCCGGTAATCTGCACTACTGAACTGGGGTCCGTTATCGGACACCACCACCTCCGGAATCCCATGCCTACTGAATATCTTTTTTAGTTCCTCAATTGTCTCTTTACTTGTAGTCGACTTCATTTCACTTATTTCAGGGAATTTACTGTAATAATCTACTGCTAATAAGAATGTGCGGTGTTGTACATGCAAAAAATCTATTCCAATTTTCTGGAACGGCAGCTCTGGAACTGGATGCGGAATTAAAGGTTCCGCTTGCTGTGCATTATGAAATTGCTGGCATGTTGTACATCTACTTATTAAATCTTCAATCTGTTTATTAATTCCAGGCCAAAAAACACTGTCTCTTGCTACCTGCTTACATTTCACCACGCCCATGTGAGACTCATGGATAATCGCCAGCATTTGCTTCTGATTGACTTTGGAATTATTATTCTATCATCTTTTAATAATATATCTTGTTGTACCGTAATTTCGTTTCTGAACGTGTAATATGGTTTCACCTCATTACTTATGTTACTTTTGTTGTCCGGCCATCCATTTTTGTCAATTTTAATATATGTTGTAAGACTGTATCGTTGCTGGTTTCTTGTTTAATTTGTTGTATGTGGCCTCTCGCCACGCTGATTTCAGCCACAGTCACGTCTTTGTCGAACAGGTGTGCTGGTGCTGTCTTTAAGGAGTGCGCTCGCGATAACGTGTCTGCAAAATACATATATTTCCCTTGGACATGTACAACATTTAAATCGTAATTTTGCAACCGTAACCTCATTCTCTGCATCCTTGCTGACAACAAATGTAATGGCTTTAGCATGATTGAGACTAGGGGTTTGTGATCAGTTTGAATAATTATTGGTTTACCATAAATATACTCATGAAACTTTTTACATCCAAAGCAAATGGCCAACAACTCTTTTTCGATTATTGTATAATTCATTTCGGCTTGATTTAACGCTTTTGATTCCATGGATACTGGTTTTTCATTTTGAAAAATGGTCGCCCCTAGCCCTGACTTACATGCATCAACCTGCATTACAATCTGCTGTTTTACATTGTAGAATGCCAATACTGGTGCATTCACTAACAAGTTTTTTAACTTTTGATACGCTTTTTCTTGCACGTCCTGCCAGTGCCATGCCACTTCTTTTTTCAACACTACTCTTAAGGGTGCAGTCTCAGTGGCTAAGTTTGGGATGAACTTCCCGATATACCCTATCATTCCTAAAAATCGTTGCAGGGCTGGCTTGTCCTGCGGGGTGGGCATATCTACTATCGCTTGGATCCTCTCCTTACTTGGCTTTAACCCGCTGGGTGACAATTTATGCGTAATCCACCTCCTGCTTACAAATTCTCGATTTTGTTGGATTCAATTTTAACTTTACCTCCCTTGCCCTTCTTAACACCTGCTCTAACCTTCGGTTGTGTTCTTCCTCTGTTTTCCCATAAATTAATATATCATCCGTAATTACACTCACACCCTCTATGTCTTTTAATATTTCATTCATCTGCTCTATGAAAATATCTCCGGCAGTTTTTATTCCGAATGGCAGCCTTGTGTACCGGTACCTCCCCCACGGGGTGTTGAAGGTGCACAGCATGGAATTTTCTTGGTCTAACTCGATCTGCCAGTACCCTGAATTAGCATCCAGTACAGAAAAATAACACGCCCCACTTGTTTTAGCTACTACTTCCTCTATAGTGCGCGTTGGGTACGGACCCCTTAGCAATGCTTTGTTCAGCTTAGTAGGATCTAAACATATATGTGTCTTCCCTGGCTTACGTACAATGGTGATTGAGTTGACCCACGGGGTTGGCGCTACTTGTTGCACAATCACCCCTAACTTTATCATACGATCTAATTCACATTTTACATCATCAATCACTGCATGCGGCATTCTTCGTGGGGGGTCAATTATTGAAGACACATTTCTATCTATATGTATATGAGCATTAACTTTTTTCCTCCCTAACCCCACAAACACATCATTATATTCATTTACCAGTTTTTCTGCTTCTGTCCCAATCTTCTTTGGACTGCTCATCTCATCCACTCGCGCCAAGAGACCCAGCACCACACATGCGTCTCGCCCGAGTATTGATGTGCCGCTGTTCGTCACTTGAAACCGTAGCTGGTGCCCCCTCACGTCGATAACGGTTTCGGCCACCGGTACCACATGCTGCCCGGTGTACGTTATCAAGTTGCACGTAGCCCTCTTCAATTCCAGCCCTTTCACCTTGTCGTACAGCTTCTTTGGTATCAGGTTTGCCTCGGACCCACTGTCTAGCTTGAAATTAATTGTCATGTTGCGTACTTGAAACGTTGCATACCACAAATTTTCTCCTGCCGTACGGTGCCCCTCCATCGTTCCTATGAAGAATTCTTCGTCTTCCGTCTCTCCTTCCTTGTCTTGAACTCCTCCTTCCGCGTGCCTGCTTTCCATATCTATCTCATTTACTGAACTTCTATTTGTTCGCGTCGACTTACACACTTTCGCAAAGTGCCCTACCCTCTTGCATAGCAAACAAGCCTTGTCTTTGGCCGGACATTGCCAACGTGCATGCTGATACCCACACCGGCTACAGTCTATTTTTACTTCTGGGTATTGACGTGTAGGTCGCTTCGACGCCGGTGATGGCAGCCGGGCAGCACTGTACTGCCTATTGCCACGCGTCGGTGCCTGCTCACGTGTAATTGCATCCACTTGAGCGCTAACAACTTCGCTGCCACTATCCGCATTACTTAACTGTGAGGTGTTATGCTCACTCAACCAGCACACCTTCAAACATTTCTCTAGCATTAACTCTTCTGTCTGTAGCAACTTGTCTCGTAACGTGTCGCTCTTTATCCCACACACTAGCTTGTCACATAGCAATGCGTCTTCCAACTGCCCAAAATTGCATTGTGCAATTTTGCTCTTTACCTCTGTGATAAACGTGTCCATGTCTTCTGTAGTTTGTCTGTATCTATTGAATTTGTATCTGGTTACCGTAATATTCTCGTTACCGGCACAATATTTTCTGAACGCTTCCACAAGTGGCGCATACTTTTCTTTCTCTGACTCTTGAAACGTGAACGTTTTATGCAACTTTTGCGCTTCTTTCCCGGCAATATGCAAAAATATGCTACATTGCACGCGCTCTGCCTTACCTGAGGCTCCAGTGGCAGTTGCGAATATCTCAAACAAAGTGAACCAATCTCTCCAATTTACCGCCAAGTTACCTTCTAAACTCAAGGGCGCCGGTGCTTTAAGTCCAGTGAGTGCCATTCTCACAACCCGTTATACATCTGACACCATGTAGAGTACTGAAGAGTGGACACGACAAGCTCTAGTACAGAAGTGTTTTATTATGTCTTTGGGTTCACCACTACAACTCGGTTTCCGTCACATGACACATTCCCCTACTGGGTGCGTTCGTAAAGTCCCTCCGCCGGATATTCATAAACTCATATCTTACAGGTGGGAGCGAGGATAACGAATCAACAAAAAACAAAATATGGATAATAAAAAATAAAAAAAAAAACTGGAAAAAAAAGAACAAGCTCGGATTCCGATTCGGAAATCCAATCCCAATGGCCTAGATTCATAATGATTGAATCTAGTGTGCCCGACCAACCTATAATGAATTGGAATAATTATGTAGCCACATGGCCTTGAACTTGAACTGTTTAAGGAACAGTCTCCCCCAAACCTAAGGGGAGGGGGAGAACGCCTGTCACTGCCCCAAAATGACAGTGGCAGGTGGTTCTCTAATTCAGTGGAATTGCAGAGGGTTCAAGGGCAGCATTGAAGAGTTATCTCTTCTGTGCTGCAACCTCAACCCTCTTGCCCTTTGCTTACAAGAAACTCACTTGAGAGCTTCTGAGAATTGTAGTCGGATGGAGACCGAGCCGCTGGCGGCTCCTTCATCCTGGTTAGACATGATATTGTATGTACACCAGTGTTGTTAGACACAACACTACAGGCTGTAGCTGTCCGTCTGACGCTACATAAGACTATAACTCTCTGTTCCAGCTGTGTTCCTCTGAGCTCCATTCTCACCTTACATTGATTGATTGATTGATTGGTGGTTACTTTACGCCGTGTCGGCAGCATAGGCCATATTCACAGCGAGAAATGTTTGTTTTTTGTTCAAACCATCACTTTTACATGTAAAAGCAGACAATCAACTATGTGCCAATAGACACTAATTAAATTAGAAAGCTCACAATCATATATCTGTGGTCAAGGGAAACAAATTCCCATAGAAAAAGAAAAGTTTCATTAATAATTAATAGAATCCATTTAGTAAACTATATAAGGTGGTACAGTCCAGCTGCCCTCAAAAAGGCTAAAATGTTTTCCTGTTTTACCTTAGTAAAAAGGTCATGCATACTGCCTGCAGTGTAGAACCGTTGGCGCAGGGCCAAAAAATCAACGCAACTTAGTAAAATGTGTTTGAGTGTCAGTGGGGACTGACACCCAATACATTCAGGGGGAGGTTCCCCCTTGAGCAGAAAAGCATGTGTAAGCCACGAGTGGCCAACACGGCAGCGACTAAGGACCACTTGGTCCCGCCGACCTCCCGCATGAGTCTGTGGTGGCTTTCCCACAGATGGTTCAATTTCTTTAAGTTTATTGATGTTTTCATCCCACTCATGTTGCCATTTGGATTTTATGTGGGTGGCTATTAGTGGTTTCAGATCAGAGTGAGGGATCAGACACGGTTCAAGATCACAGTTCAGGGCCTTCTTCGCAGCCCGATCAGCTCGTTCGTTTCCTTGTATGCCAGCATGGCCAGGCACCCAGCACAGGTGGATATCATACCCATCTGCTGTCAGTTGGTTCATTTTATAAATGACCGTTGCTAGAATAGGGTGATTCGTTTTCAGTCCAGCAACAGCCAGGAGGCAAGAGAAGGAATCACTGTATATAACATAGTTAGTGTGGTTGGATACCTCGATACACTCCAAAGCGAGAAGGAGTGCTCGGGCCTCTGCAGTGAAAATCGAGCTCTGATCGGGCAAACTTACACCAAATTTTTCCCGTCGGCAGACTGCCGCAGCAGCTACCCGGCTTTGGTCTTTCGAACCATCAGTGTATATGGAGAGGTGGTCTGCAAACTGGCCTTGAATCTCTGCATGCAGTCCTTTGTACTCGAGTGGATGTGTCCCAGATTTCCTCAGTTCCGTGAGTCGGAGGATAACCGATGGCTTTCTCAACGACCACGGGGGATGTTCTGGGACTTTGGCATCCTCCAACACGTCCAAATCCACGCCTAAGGCCTCCAAATGAGGTTTCATTCGGAGCCTCAGTGGCCGGATGTAATTTGGCCTGGCTTCATACCTGGATTCGTCATGTTGCTCGAATAGACAATTGTGTGCAGGATTCAATGCATTAGTTTTTATCTTGACTACATATTGCATGGCCAGTTTGATTCTCCTGTTATTAAGTGATGGTTCATTGGCTTCGACATAAAGGCTCTGAACTGGTGAGGTGCGGAAGGCCCCAAGGGCCAAGCGCAGTCCCTGGTGGTGGATCGTGTCTAGCAGCCCAATATATGATTTCCTTGCGGAACCATATACTATGCTGCCGTAATCCACTCGTGAACGAACCAAGGTTCTGTACACGGAGAGCAGAACATCTCTGTCCGCTCCCCACTCTGAGCTGGACAGCACCCTCAGAATATCCAGCGCTTTCAGGCATCTTGTTTTCAGGTACTTTATATGTGGCACAAAAGACAGTTTTGCGTCGAGAATGAGGCCCAGAAATTTGGTTTTCTCAACGACTTTAATGGGATCCCCATCCAGGGTCAGCTCCGGTTCCGCATGTATTCTACGCAGCAGGCAGAAGTGCATGCAGACTGTTTTGGTCTTGGAAAATTTGAAACCGTTCAGAACTGACCATCGATGGATCCCATTTATGCTTGGTTGTAGCTGTCTCTCTATGACATTCATGTTAGCACCGCTGTAATATAAAACAAAGTCGTCCACGAAAAGACTACAGGAGACCCCCTGCTTTACAGCAGCAGCAATACCATTGACCTTGACCCCGAAAAGGGTCACGGCCAGTATGCTGCCTTGAGGTACTCCTAGTTCCTGTGAGTGTAGGCGGGAATAGGTAGTCTTGACACGGACGCGGAAATGCCTGAAGGCTAGAAAGTTCCTGATGAAAATTGGCAAGTGGCCACGAAGGCCAATCGCATGAAGATCCTCCATGATGCCATGCTGCCACGTTGTGTCATAGGCTTTTTCGAGGTCGAAAAAGACAGCCACAACGTGCTCCTTCTTAAGGAAAGCATCTCTTATGAAGGTCTCCATGCACACCAAATGGTCGAGGGTGCTGCGGCCCCGTCTGAAGCCACATTGAAGGTTGGACAGGTGGTGTCCTGACTCCAGTAGCCAGACGAGGCGGTTGTTTACCATGCGCTCCATGGTTTTACAGATGCAGCTTGTAAGGGCTATGGGACGATAGTTGTGGGCTTCACTCTGGTCTTTACCAGGTTTGGGAATCGGTATTACTGTCGCCTCCCGCCAAGAGGCGGGGACGACACCCGACTCCCAGATGTTGTTGAAGAGTTGAAGCAACAGTCTCAGTCCATGTTCAGGGAGATGTTTCAAAAATTGATAATGAATTCCATCAGGTCCAACTGCTGTGTCATGCGAGCTTTCCAAAGAACACCTCAACTCATCCATACTGAATGGGGAGTTGTAGTGCTCCTCGCCATCGGAAGAAAAGTCCAAGAGCTTTTGCTCTTGGCGTTCCTTGACCACCCGAAAGCCCGGGAGGCAGTTTGCCAAAGACGAGTTTCCAGCAAAGGTGCGAGCCAATTCTTCACTTATTTCGTCGAGTGATGTGAGAATGGTGCCATTGTGTTTCAAGTGCTGGACTACAGAAGAATCACCTCCCCTTCGTTTGATTCTTCTGATCATTGTCCATACTTTGCCCAACGGCGTGTGCATGGTGATGCTAGAAACAAATTGTCTCCAACACTGCCTCCGCGCTTCTTTGATTGTTCTGCGAGCGCGAGCGCGCAGAATTTTAAAGAGCGCCAGATTTTCAGCAGTCGGTCTCCTGTGGAATTTACGCTGAGCTTTCTTTCGTTCCTTAATAGCCCTCCTACAGCCGTCATCTAACCATGGAGGCATCAAACGCTTGGGAGTTGCCGAGGTCTTCGGAACAGTTTTCTCCGCGATCCATCTCAGCATCTCAGTGAAGGCATCGATGTCACTCACCTTACAAGAATTGGATGCTCTTGTCAGCCAGTTACTGTCCCCATATTTACTTATGGGTGACTTTAATGGCCACAACCCACTGTGGGGAGTGAGCACTAGGAACCCAAATGGCAAGAGGATTGAGGACCTTGTGGATGGTCATCCACTGTGTGTATTGAACGACGATTCGTGCAAATATCTGCATCCCGCCTACAGAACATACTCTGGTCCAGAGCTGGTGCTGAACTTTTCGTGGAGGGTCTGGAATGACCTCTGTGGGAGTGACCACTTTCCAATTATTCTTGCGCGAGAGGAGCTGGTAGCTGCATCAAGCCGACTGGCCCTCCTTCCGGACCCTATGCCGCGAGGAGTTCACTCCAGACATCAGTGACATTGATTCCTTCATTGAGATGCTGAGGTGGATCCCAGAGAAAACTGTTCCGAAGACTTCTACAACCCCTAAGTGTCTGACGCCTCCATGGTCGGCTATTAAGGAATGACAGAAAGCTTAGCATAGATTCCACAGGAGACGGACTGCTGAAAATATGGCGCTCTTTAGAATTTTGTGGGCTCACGCACGGAGAACAATCAATGAAGCGCAGAGGCAGTGCTGGAGACGATTCGTTTCTGGCATTACCATGCGTATGCCATTGGGCAAAGTCTGGACGATGGTCAGAAGAATCAAGCGAATGGGAGATGATTCTTCTGTAGTCTAGCACTTGAAGCACAATGGCACCATTCTCACATCACTCAATGAAATAAGTGAAGAAGTGGAAATTCGTCTTTGGCAAGCTGCCTCCCAGGCTTTCTGGCCATCGAGGAATGCCAAGAGCATCAGCTCTTGGACTTTTCCTCTGATGGCAGGGAGCACTACAACTCCCCATTTAGCATGGGTGAGTTGAGTTGTTCTCTAGAAAGCTTGCATGATACAGCACTTGGACCTGATGGAATCCATTACAAATTCCTTAAGAATCTCCAAATCTGCACTGAGACTGTTGCTTCAACTCTTTAACAACATGTGGGAGTTGGGTCTCGTCCCCACCTCTTGGCGGGAGCCGACAGTAATACCAATTCCCAAACCTGGTAAAGACAAGAGTGAAGCCAACAAATATAGTCCTATAGCCCTCATGCGCTGCATCTGTAAAACCATGGAGCGTATGGTTAGCAAAAGCCTTGATTGGCTACTGGAGTCAGGACACCGCTTGTTCAACCTCCAATGTGGCTTCAGACAAGACCGCAGCACCCTGGACCATTTGGTTCGTGTGGAGACCTTCATAAAATACGCCTTCCTTAAGAAGGAGCACGTTGTGACTGTCTTTTTCGATCTCGAAAAAGCCTATGACACAATGCGGAGCTTGGCATTATGGAGGATCTCCATGCGATCGCCCTTTTATTCAGAATTTTAGGGCGCTCAGGCATTTTCGCATCCGCCCCAAGACTACATATTCCAGGATTCGCAGGAATTGGGAGTACCCCAAGGCTGCATACTGGCAGTGACTCTTTTTGGAGTCAAGGTCAACAGTATTGCTGCCACTGTTAAAAGGGGTGTCTCCTGTAGTCTTTTCGTGGATGATTTTATTTTGTGCTACAGAGGTACTGGTACGAATGACTGATGGCTTCCTCAGCGACCACGGGGGATGTTCTGGGACCTGGGTATTCTCCAATACATCTAGATCCAAGTACAAAGCCTCCAAATGAGATTTCACCCAGAGCCCCAGGGGCTGAATGAAATTTAGGCTTGGCTTCATACTTGGAGTCATTGTGCGTCTCAAACATACAACTGTACGCAGGATTCGCTGCATTTAAAACAAATTTAACAACATATTGCATGGCCAGTTTGGTTCTCCTATTGTCAATCAAAATTCAATATTTTTCCATATTTTGGGATATAATATTGATATAAATAGTAACTATTTGTTTTAGAGAATGGTTATTGTAATAGTGTGCCAAATATGAGCAAGATTCAAAAGCTTGTTTTGCTGCAATGAGCTTTACAAACATTGAAATGTTGAAAAGAATGCACTTACAGATGCTGTTTACATGAAAACAATTACACTTTTTGACATTTTAGGATGCAAATATCTTTTGATTCTCTGTAGATAGAACTCTAAAAAAATATAGGGTGTTACACTGTTATGAATAGGTGAACTATTTAGCATTTATTCAGTCTTGTTGCCGTTTTCCAAGAAAATACTAAGCTTTGAAAATGGCTATTTGGCCAAATCAGAATAATGTTGTTGTTATGAATTGCACTTTTTGACATTGTCTTATTATAAATCTGCTTGACGAATTGCTTTAGGAATTGACAATTTAAATTTCTTTATATATGTAGAATGGAAATTGGTTAGCAGAACTCCCTTCACATCCTTCCACTTTTTTATTATATTTGGTCAAAGTTCCACTTTTAATTCAAGATTAATACATCTTTATATTTTAATTTTAACAAATTATTATATCAAGAAGGATAATATACATAGCCTAACTGTTTTTGGATTTAGGCTTGTACTATCAATGTCTACAGGATGGAATAAAAATATTGCACCCTATGCATATTTTTTGCTGCCGGTACCTAGTAGTATGGTGACATCAGGGAGCCTAGGTAGTGTAATGGTTAGCACACTAACCCAGAATGCAAAGAGATGTGGGTTCGATTCCCACTCTATGCACGATATTTCCCATTTTCATCAACCCCACGACACTGGTTACCGTGACCATGATCCTGCACAAGCTATGCGCTGCATAGTTGTTGAACCTACCCTGTGTATGTAAAGCCGTGTTTACACGGGCGAGTTAAAACGGCTCATATAATCCCTCACATTCGCCGTGTAAACAGGACTCTGAGGCGGATTAGGGCTGATTCGCTTCATATGATTCACTTTATGTAAACCACCTTGCCAGGTGGTTTATATGAAGCGATTCCGCTGGTTCCCGGGCGGCGATAGTGTAAAATAGCGGTGCTCGCCGGCTACATGCTCAGCTTTAACTATCGCTGGTGCCCGGCAGTGTTAGGGACCGATTAGGCCGAAATCTATTGAATGCGTTCATATTTAACAGAATTACATTCTCAAATAATGAATTTTAATTAAATTAACCCTAAATTACAAGCGATATTAACGTAGCAGCTGCATCGGCGTCGAATCGCCGAGTGTAAACAAAACAAATAACAGTGCTCGCCGGCTACAGGCGGAACTAAGGCTGCTGTTTCCCGGCGCCGAAACACTTTCAAACTCGCTTTGTGTAAACGCGCCACTACTTCGCTTCATATAAATCGATTTGCCTAATTCGCTTCACAATTGCCCGTGTAAACACGGCTTAAGTGCGTTGCATTGCCTGTGTCTATATAATTGTAAGCATTACAAAACTTACAATTCCAGGGGGACGAGTATAGTGGTTTGCAAGTTAGATAACAGGCATCTCAGATGGAGCTGTTGCGATTATGGTTGGTCGCACTGGTTCTGACAACTGGAATACAACACTCAATACAAGGTAGGTGCAGGGTTTGTACTGGTCATAAAAGAACCGCTTAAAAGTACTAACTTTTGAAAATGCAAAAATGATATATTGAAAAGTCCTCTAATTATACAAAGAGTAGTATAAGTCATTAAAAATTACCCAAAAACATGACAAATATGATTCATAAGTAGCATCAAGCATGCTGATGTCAGGAATCTAACTTTGTTTAGCCTAATATTTTTAGAAGGTAACTTGCACTTAACGTATTTTTGTTGTTAGGCCAAGTTAATTCTTTGAATGCAGTAATTTACCCTGTGTATGTATATATAAGGAGTATAAATATTATGCGTATATACAGGCCGGAAGGAAATCATTTTATTATTAATATTATCGATCGATTAATAATTAATTATCTTGCATTTTTGGGCTTGTTATGGGTATTTCGATATTGTCCAATCAAAGCCCTTCCCCTGCGAGCCCAGGACTGCCCTAGGTGGGCCCCAAACGGCGGGTTCGGCAGTCGGGCCGCCATATTTGTTCATTGGTGCCCAAGATTTCAAACTAGGAGGAGGTTGGTTGAAACAGTCTACCTGTTGCTACCTGCATCAACCTGTGCTACGATGATTGAACTAGGGACAGCAGACGACTGCGTGTCAGTGCCGACGAAGAGGTTGTTGTGTGCTTCTAGGCTAGCTACAGGACTGATTAATTGAACAATCGATTCTGGAAATATTAAGGACAGTGGACGACGCCGACTGACGTGAGTACACAATTCTCGGCCCGGTTGCTAAAGTTAACCTACACAGGGACAGCGGACGACGGCGAATAGAACCGTACATACCAGTGACTTTGCTATTCATCGGTTTGATAAAGAACTATGTTAATATTGAATGAAATCTGTTACTTGAGAATTTTGACTGGTTAGGCATGTGACGGCGATTACGGACCTTGGTACGGCCAGCTACGGACCTTGGTACGGTTATAGACATGGCAGATATTGCAGGAAGGACCAAGGTTCAAGCTAAACAAATCGCCGCCGCCGCCGCTTACAAGTAAGTCTTAGCCGTCAACGCACAGCGGCAAAGCGTCTACACACACTAGGAGATCGGCAGTGGATCGCCTTAAATCAGCTAATTGAGCCTGCATGTGCTTTGTACGACATACAGCCGGATCCACCCAGGCCGGGCTATGTGTTGAATTAACTGTTCATAATATATAATATATATATGAGACTATCTAGACTCTGTCAAATATTGGGCCCTGATTGATCTATGATCTCTGTGAGGATCGCACCAGCTGTGCAGTCAACAGGAAGGACTCGGAAATGTTTGGATCGAGAATCTGAGGGCTCGGATCGTGGGAGAAAGAGATGGTCTATTGCACGGATTGCGGGGAAAAGCATGACCAAGGAGATACGGTGAGCTGTGTGAGCAATAAGGACTTGAATAAGTCACACACAGGGAGGACTACTAGGAGTATAGCGGCAAGGATGGCAAAGGAGATGGAGGGCGTGGGTGAGTCAGCGATGGCGGAAATGTCAATCACCGAGAAGGAGAGAAGGGCGCAAGAGGAGATCGATAGTCTTGAGAGGGCTCTGAAACTAGGGAGGCTAGAGGAGTGGTTATTGAACCTGAGGGCGGAGCGGGAGGCCCAAATTCGAAGGGCTCATGAAATCGAACATGGCAGATTTGAAAGCAAGACGGTTCCCGCCAAAATGGAAGATCAGCCACAGAACTTGGAATCGTCACGGGAAGCTCCGACATCTGGTTACTCGGATTTCGGAAGATCGCGCAGAAGATCGAGGGAGGATGCAACGTCACACCGTAGATCGAGGAGCGACAGCAGTGCCTCATGACAGAGACACAGTAAGTGGTCCCTTAAGCGGTACACTTTCGGTGGGAGGGATGTCAGGAAACTAAATATTCATGAACTAGTTGCGGCATGGACACTCTGGTGCTTGGATCTGCAAGAACTTAGTACGGCAGACTACCATGCGTTCATTAAGCACATCCACATTATGAGCTGCCATGCACGAGATAATTACTACAAAGACTCCGCGCATGTTGATTATGCTCTAGCAGTAAGGAAAAACGCAGAGTTAACTGGTTATGTGGACTTTGCCAAGAAGAACGACGAAGAAAGTGTCCTACACTATGGGGCGCATAACCAGAGGGGCAAAAGAACAGGGACTAAAGAGACTGGAGCAACACGGAGATCTACGGGTAACCCTGTCTCCCGAGCGTGTTATGCTTGGAATGGGGAGGCCGGTTGTTCACCCACTGAGGAGGAGTGTCGCTATGTGCACATCTGCTCCAAATGCGGGGCAAAGTCGCACAAGAGGTTTAAGTGCAAGGAATGACTGGGTGGAAGTAGGAACTATCGCTCGACGGATCGCAGGACAGCTACAACATAAAACGCACACGGCCGATCACCTGGCCCTAGTGCGGGAACAACTAAAGCCGGAATACGTGATGAAGACGGGGAGGCGGCGCAGCGCAACTAGGTCACAGGCCATTTGGGTCACAGGCCATCTGGCCCTTGGCCTGGGTTACTGCGATGATCCGACGGAGGGATCGTATTTCAGCGGCGCAGTCGACGGCAGCGGCACCGTAGGAGCAGATAACATGTCAATGGCGGACACGTTGACGGGAGTGCATGCCAATATGGATGCGAGTATGATTCCTGCGGTATGGAGTGACAACTGCAATCAAGGTGATTGCTTGGGTAATGTGGACACGGGTGAGGGGATGACAGACAAAACAGTGAGTACTAACATCCTTATTTCCTCTTGTGGAAGCTGGATACTGCCGGAGGGCACCTGCACTGACGCTTGTCTCCAAGGAACTTGTGGATGTGTACATTTTGTGGCAGGAGTGAGGGCTCAGCTGAAGCCCTGCCGATGGTTTGCGGAGGCATTCATGAGGGGAACTGTAGACCAGGACTATCTTTACATAACTCTAGGAGTCGCTTTTGGCTTCCATGTTATAAATAAAACAATGACTGTCCTTTGACATATGATGCAACTATACCTAAACGTGTGCCTGTGTGGGAGTCAGGGGTGTTATGTGAGAAATTTAGGGAAGAACTTGACAGTGGGGTTATCTCTAGGACGGACATTAAGCCCCTTTGCACCCACAGTGTCTTTGTTGTACCTAAGGACGATGGCGGGGGCCGTACTGTAGTAGATTGCAGCCAACCTCATGGTGAATCTGTTAATAATTGTACTAACAACATTGCTACAAAATTCTCATACAAAGGGGTTGATAATGTCACTGATCTAATAGAGCGGGGGGACCATCTATGCACTGTCGATATTAAAGATGCATACCGGGCGGTCTCAACCCACTCGGATGACAGACCCAGGCAGGGCCTACTAGGTAGAGTGGACATAGGTGGGGACTATGAGCACTTTATCGATAACCGGCAACATGTGCCTGTCGTCCAGCCCGTACATCTTTTCTCGACTATCTGACTTTGTCCTGAGGTGTGCCACGAGGGAGGGGGTGCTCATGTAGTAAACTACTTAGATGACTTCTGTGTGGTAGGATCGGATAAGCTAGGAGCATCAAGAGATCAATGGATATATTGAGTGTTTTACGTAGACTAGGGTTCTATATAAGTTTTAGGAAGGTGAGCCCGGTAGATACTACAGTTAGATTCCTCGGGATAAATATCAACTCTTTGACTTTAGAGCTAACTCTTCCGCAGGACAAGTTAGACAAGACATTGATGGTGCTATATCAGCTCCAGGGTCGTCGGAAGGCGACTAGAAGGGAGCTGGAGCGAGTTGCGCCAAGGTTATCCGGGGAGCCAGGCCTTTCACCAGGCATATATATGACTTGATGGGAACCCTGAGAGAACCGTTCCATCGGGCACGCTTGAACCCCGGGGTTAGGGAAGATCTGGCCTGGTGGCTGTCGTTTGCCCAGACATTTAACGGGAAAGCCAGGATACTTGGGAAGTTTGCACCCGTGATAAGCACTTACACAGTGATGCGTCTAAGTGGGGTTACGGTGCTCTGCATGGAGACGATTGGATGGTAGGGGCATTCAATAAGCAGGATAACGCTAGGCTTGTAGATCACCATTATCATGAGCCAGAGGGGAAGGTCTGGGACGCCCACATAAATGTACAGGAAATGTGGGGTGTGTACGAGGGTTGCTTGAGATGGTCCCCAAACTGGGCTGATAGCGCGGTCCTGATTATTACGGACAGTGCTGTGGTACATGCCGCATTAAATACCGGCCGCTCCAGTAGCAAGGAGATCATGCCCTATCTAAGGCGGCTATTCTGGCTAGCGGTGGAGTATAATTTTGTATCTGAGTCTATTTATATAAGGAGCAAGGTGAATGAGGTCTGTGATGCACTGTCCCGCCTAAATGAGGGTAGGAGTGGGGATAGGATCAGAGGGTTAGATCTCGGCTATAGGCTATGCTGCAGTTCTGTATTTGATAAGGTGTTCTTCTCTTACAGGGCTGGTGACTCTGGCAATGGAACAGAAGGCATTCCAAGCACAGTCTTACGCAAGGAACTCCCTGGCTTCCAGGGGGGTTCAAACCCAAAAATATTTAGAGTTAGTTGAGCTGCACCTTGATTCACGATCTCCTTTCCCATGTTCGGAAGAGCAGGTGGCCACCTGCTCTTCCGAACATGGGAACCTTAAAGTATGGGTCGGTTCAGAATTATATTAGTGGTTTGAACCACTTTCTTAGGGCTAACGATGAGCCCTCAATTGATTACACTAATTTTGTCTTATCATCTACGCTAAAGGGTATTAAACGGGTGAAAGGGGATGAGCCGCAGAGGGCTAGGCCTATTCTGCCAGACATGTTGAGGAAAATGTTTGACCTTTTGATGTGCAATAGGGGGCATGTGGCTTGGAGGGCAGCATTATTGTGCTCTTTCAGGGGCCTTCTGAGGAAATCCCAGGTGACTTTCTCAGGGTCTATGCTAACAATGTTGAATGTCCAGAGGTCCAAGACTATTCAGTTCCGTGAGAGAACCCTAGAGATCCCAATCGCAAGGTGTGCTGACAGGGAATTGTGTGCAGTGTTTTGGACGGAATATCACTTCCGCCAAAATGCTGGCAGGAGGGGAGGAAGGGGCATTTAGGATACCGGGGGAGGCCGGGTCGGTGCCCATGCCTTACTCGACGTACCAGGATACACTGAGGTTGTTTGCTGCGAGGGCGGGCTTGGATATGGAGAAGCTGTCATCTCACTCATTGAGGAGGGGGGGTTGCACATTCCTGCACATGTGTGGGGTGACCATTGAGGAATTAAAGGTCCGAGGGGACTGGGTCTCGTAGACTGTTTATGCATATATCAAAACCCCTCTCGCCTGTAGGATTGTGAATGACATGCGAGTTGCTGCAACTCTGAGCTCTAGGCCTGTGGCGGATGGGGTGGTGGGAGGCGCGGGCACATCTCCATTGGCATATAATTGCTGTTTTGGTGCCCTAGGTGGCACCAAAATGGCGGGTTCGGCAGTCGGACTGCCATATTTGTTCATTGGTGCCCAAGATTTCAAACTTTGTAACCGGTAGGCATATAATTGCTAGCCCAGACAGCAATAAAGACTTGTCCACCCCATCACCGCTACGCTTTCCTCCTTGTTTGAATGTAGGCAATTTATACGTATATATATGTAAGTGCATGGCTGTATGTATGTTTGTTTGTTTGTTGTTGTTTTACATCCTAGCAACATCTAAGGTCATATCAGGAGGGGTACCGACTTGTGACAGTGCACACTCATGGCGACTTTCCCACTGGGAAACCAGGCCGCTGGCACCATGACCTGGTATCCCACTCAGTCACATTATCCTGACACTGAGCACACCAGTCCTTGCCCTGTCCTAATAATGCTGAGCGCTTGGCTAGGAAGTGATAGGTATAGATTTTTAAGTCATTAGTTTGACTCGACTAGGATTCAAACCCACGACCCCACAATCTACCAGCAACTGTATATATGTAATTGTAAGCATTAAAAGACTTACAATACCAGGGGGATGACTGTAGTGGTCCGCACTGATCTCTCAGGCAAGGAGCCGCATAGACAGGTAGGCATGGGTAGTATGGTGATATCAGGGAGCCTAGGTGGCGTAATGGTTAGCACAGAGATGTGGATTCGAGTCCAGGGGCTGTATGCACGAATCGGGGTTAGGCTTAGCCGGAGTTAAGACACTAGCCACGGATACCTACCTCAGGGTAGCGGGGGATTTGAGAAATGTGTGAATCGGTATGCACCAATGTTTTAGCCGCTGCGGACAGCTAACCATGAGTTTATTTATAGATTTGGGAATTCCCTTTGCGTTTCTACCCATATATTTGGCTTAAATCTATTGAATGCGATCATATTTAACAGAATTACATACGTAATAAGTGAAATTTTATCAATTTAACCCTAAATTCGAAGCGTTATTAAGGCTACCGTTGCATTGGCGGCGATATTAATATTTATATTTTCGAATCGACGAACGTAAAGTAAACAAATCGCCGCTGTCATAGCTGTATGTATGCGCGCGCACCCGGGCAGGAGTTGTACGGAGAGTTCCATAAATAAAGCCTTGCTATAAAACGTTCGTCGATTCGAAAATAAAACTATTAATATCACCGCCAATGCGGCGGCAGCATTACTATCGGTTCGAATTTAGGTTTTTAAAAATAAAATATCACGTTTAGAGTATGTAATTCTGTTAAATATGATCGCATTCAATAGATCGAGAGCCACACACTCACACTAACCACACCGGATAGGCCCTAAACCCAACTCACATGGTGGTATAGCTTAGCCGCGGTTAAATCACGCGGTTAGCCATAACTCCGATTGGTGCATACCAAATTTTCACATTTAGCCCTGCGGGGATACCTTAGCCGCGGTTAAGGCCCTAACCCCGATTGGTGCATACAGGCCCTGCTCTAAGCACAATATTTCCCATTTTCATCACCCCCGCGACAATTACATTGGAATTTGTCCCCACCTGATGGGCAATAGGACTGGGTAGTGGAGCAAACTTGGAACCTGGAGCTCATAGCAAGGTGTGGAATTTCTTCATTTTGGTCCTTGAAAATTTTGTATTGGTCCTAAAAACTACTTAGGGAGTTAATTACATTGAAGCCCGAAGAAGAATGGGAACCGTGAGATGGTTAAAAGTGTGATAAGTGGGTCAGATCTAGTCCCTGCATTAACTATAGTTATTCAGTCATATTTTGGGACAAATCACATGTTCCTATGTATTTCACATTCAAAACATGTTGTTCTAATAAGGCATTTGACCACAGAAGAGTTGTCTTGTGAAAAGTATACTGGTGCACTGCTTAATGAATGAGTAAAGATAATAAAGTAGGAGTGGCATTCCTTTCCCTGCCCCACCCCCGTCTCTCCCCCAAAGAAACATACACTGTAAACTCAACCAGTAGTGGCCAACTAGACCAAAAACCCCACCTACAACGGAATGAGCCTGGAAATGATTCTACTTGGATCCTAATGAGGTACATGTTAATCAATATTAACTTACTTACTAACCCAATGGGGACCTTTCAATTTGCATGAGCCTCGTAAGATGGCGCACCATGCCGGTCTCTGTAATGCTTTGGTTGGATAGAAGCAGTTCCTTCTACTATCAAGTATGAGCATATTGGTGTGTGTGGTGGAGGTGTATGGGGATTTAGGGGTGTGTGGTGGGGGCTTAGGGATATGTTGGGGGTGAAGGGATGTGGTGGGAGTGTAGGTGTGTGTGGTGGGGGTTGACTGTGTGTGTGGTGGGGATGTAGGTGGTTTGTGGTTGAGGTGTAGAGGTGTCTTGCAGAGTGGCACCTCAAATCTGTAGCATCCCTAAGCCCCCACCACACACCTACACCCCCACCACAGCCATACACCCCCATCACACACCCCACGAGACACACCTATACCCCTTACACCTCACGACATGCACCGTGCACCCCCAGTACCCCTTACACCCCAACCACACGCCTAAACCCACACCACACACTTACACCTACACCACCACACACATACCTACACCCTCACCACACACACAGCTACACCCTCACCACACACCACTACCACACAGCTACACCACCACACACACCACACACCTACACCACCACCACATCCCTAAAGCCTCACCACATCCCTAAATCCCCACCACATCCCTAAATCTCCACCAGTCTCCTACACCCCCATCACGCCCTAAAACCATCACCACACACCTACAACCCCACCACACACCTACACCCCCACCACACCCCTAAACCCTCACCACACACCTACAACCACACACACACACCCCATGGGGAACCGGGTAGAATAGTTCCCTTGCACCCCCTTGCAGAACGTAAAAGGCGACAAATGGGGCGACTCGTTTGTCGTGAGTCGTGGCTCATGTCGGTGGAGGAAGGGATCCTGGTGCATGAGGTTTTCAGGGAGCTGAGGCTCCCTGTGGACCAACACTGCACTTTGGCCCCAACTTCACCTAGATGACAAATGGGGCGACTTGTTTGCCGTGATTTGCGGCTCGTATCAGTGGAGGAAACGATCCTGGTGCAAGAGGTCTTCAGGGAGCTGAGGCTCCCTGCAGACCAACACTGCACTTTGGCCCCGACTTCATCTAGGTGAGAGATTGGACTGGCTCGGCCCAATCAATCTGTTGGTCATGCCAAGCCCTAGGATAGCTTAAAGAGACGGTGTTCTTTGGAGAAAACAAAAAAAAAGATAGCAAGACTTACAGGCAGCACTTTGTAAAGCAGTCTTTCTCCGCTATCCCTAGAAGGCGATGACTAGGGTCACTCTAGTAATGGTTAGTGCCTTTAATTGCGGCCTTACTAGAGTATACCTTCCTTTTATCCCTGGTGTGCGTATGTCGGATACCGCAGCTCTGTACATCCCCTTGTAGGGCTTCAAGGTGGATGGGTAGCAAGGACGGTGAAGCTTAAACCAAGATATGGCTAACCAAAAAAAAATAAAAATACAGGAAAATAGAGGAAAACAGGATTCAGACTCTGATCCGAAGACGAATTGGCCTAGATTCATAATGCTTGAATCTAGTGTATCTGACAAGTCAATCACCAAGCTCTCCCCTTTTGCCATACAAAAAGGCATCATGGGGATTGCCGGCTCAGTGAAAGACATAACAAAACTGCGGTCTGGCCACATTCTTGTGGAATGCGTGAAAAAGGCTCATGCCGACAATCTGTTATGTACAAGCATGGTAGTGGGCATCACTATCAAAGCCTCTCCTCTAGTAAAGGAGTGATCCGTACTAGAGATTTGGATGATTGCAATCAGGATGAAATCACGCAGGAACTTAAATCCCAAGGTGTATTGAACGTTCGACGAATAATGATCAAGAAGGATAACAAGTCCATAAAAACAGGGACATATTTCCTCCCGTTTGATACACCAGTTCTGCCCAAGAATCTGAAAATTGGATACCTAGGCGTTGCAGTGGATTTGTTCATACCAAATCCGCTCTGCTGTTTCCAATGCCAGATATTCGGTCATGGCAAGGTTTCATGTTGTAACGAAACGACATGCTTCCGATGTGCCAGTAGGGTTATCACAAGAATTTGATGCCCTTGCGGACCCCAGTTACCATCCCCATATTTAATTATGGGTGACTTTAACGGCCACAACCCACTGTCGGGGTGGGGGGGGGGACAGTATGAACACAAGAGGCAAGAGAGTTCAGGACTTTGTGGCTGGTCATGCCCTGTGTGTATTGAACGATGGTTCGTACACATATTTGCATCCCAGCTATGGGGCATACTCTGCCATTGATCTCAGCATTGTAGAACTTGACCTGATGCTGGACTTTTCATGGAGGGTCTGGGACGACCTCTGCGGGAGTGACCATTTCCCAATTATTCTCATTTGTGAGGGGTCATCTCTTGTAGAGCCAGAGAGGAGCTGGCGGCTGCATCAAGCTGACTGGCCCATCTTCCGGACCCTATGCCACAGGGAGTTCAGTCCAGATGTCAATGACATGGATTCCTTCACTGAGATGCTGAGATTGATCGCAGAGAAAACTATTCCAAAGACCTCTGAGACTCCTAAGTGTCTGATGCCTCCATGGTTGGATGACGACTGTAAGGGGGCTATTAAGGAACGAAAGAAAGCTCAGCGTATATTCCACAGGAGACCGACTGCTGAAAATCTGGCCCCCTTTAGAATTCTGCGGGCTAGTGCTCGCAGAACAATCAAAGATGCGTGGAGGCAGTGCTGGAGACGTTTTGTTTCCACCATTACCATGCGCATGCCGTTGGGCAAAGTGTGGATGATGATCAGAAGATTAAAACGAAACAGATGTGATTCTTCTGTAGTCCAATACTTGAAACACAATGGTACCATTCTCACATCACTCAATGAACTAAGTGAAGAATTGGCTTGTGCCTTTGCTGGAAATTCATCTTTTGCAAACTGCCTCCCAGGGTTTCTGGCCATCAAGGAATACCATAAGCGAAAGCTCTTGGACTTTTCCTCTGATGGCAAGGATCGAGCACTACAACTCCCCATTCAGTATGGATGAGTTGAGATGTTCTCTGGGAAGCTCACATGACACAGCAGTTGGACCTGATGGAATTCATTATCAATTTTTGAAACATCTCCTTCGCTGAGACTTTTGCTTCAATTCTTCAACAACATCTGGGAGTCGGGTGTCGTCCCTGCCTCTTGGCGGGAGGCAACAGTGATACCAATTCCCAAACCTGGTAAAGACCACAGTGAAGCCAACAACTATCGTCATATAGCCCTCACAAGCTGCCTCTGTAAAACCATGGAGCGTATGGTAAATAACCGCCTCGTCTGGCTACTGGAGTCAGGATACCACCTGTCCAACCTCCAAAGTGATTTCAGACAAGGCCGCAGCACCCTCGACCATTGTAAAAAGGGGAGTCTCCTGCAGTGTTTTTGTGGATGACTTTGTTTTGTATAACAGCGGAGTTAATATGAATGTCATTGAGAGACAACTACAATTAAGCATCAATGGGATGCGTCGATGGTCAGTTCTGAATGGATTCAAATTTTCCAAGACCAAAACAGTATGCATGCACTTCTGCTTGCTGCGTAGGGTGCATGCAGAACCGGAGCTAACCCTTGATCCTTGAGGAAACCAAATGTTTGGGCCTCATTTTTGACACAAAGCTTTCTTTCGTGTCACATATTAAGTACCTCAAAACCCAATTCCTGAAGGCGCTAGATATTCTACTGGTGCTGTGCAGCTCAGAGTGGGGAGAGGACAGAGATGTTCCGCTCTCTGTATACAGAAGCTTGGTTCGGTCATGACTGGATTATGGCAGCATAGTATATGGTTCCGCAAGGTAATCGTATATTGGGGTGCTAGACATGGTGCACCACCAGGGGCTGCGTCTGGCCCTTGGGGCCTTTCGCACCTCACCGGTTCAGAGCCTTTATGTCGAAACCAACGAATATCGCTTCACAACAGGAGAATCAAACTGGCCATGCAGTACATAGTCAAGTTAAAAACCAATGCATTGAATCCTGCATACAATTTTCTATTCAAAACACGCGATGAATCCAGGTATGGGGCCAGGCCAAATTTTATCAGGCCCCTGAGGCTCCAAATAAAACCTCATGAATTTGGATGTGTTGGAGGATGCCAAAGTCCCAGAACATCCCCCATGGTCGTTGAGGAACCCGTCGGTTATCCTTCGACTTGCGGAACTGAGAAAGTCTAGGACACATCCGCTTGAATATCAAAGACTACATGCAGAGATTAAAAACCAGTTTAAAGACCACCTCTCCATATACACTGATGGTTCCAAACACCAGAGCCAGGCAGCTGCTGCGGAGGTTTGCAAAGGGAACAAATTTGGTGTTTGCATGCCTGATCAGAGCTCCATTTTCACTGCAGAAGCCCGAGCTCTCTACCTTGCATTGGAGTGTCAAGATTTCCAACCACACTAACTATGTTGTATACAGTGATTCGTTCTCCTGCCTCCAGGCTGTTGCAGGACTGAAAATAGACCCCCCTATGGTGGCAAATGTCATTTATAAAATGAACAAACTGGCAAAAGATTGATTAATTGATTGGTGGTTGCTTTAAGCCGTGTCGGCAGCATAGGCCATATTCACGGCGAGAAATGTTTGTTTTTTGTTCAAACCATCGCTTTTACATGTAAAAGCAGACAATCAATTATGTGCCAATAGACACGCATGTGTAAGCCACAAGTGGCCAATACGGCAGCGGCTAAGGACCACTTGGTCCCGCCGACCTCCCGCATGAGTCTGTGGTGGTTTTCCCACAGGTGGTTCAATTTCTTGCAGTTTATTGATGTTTTCATCCCACTCATGTTGCCATTTGGATTTTATGTGGCTGGCTATTAGTGGTTTCAGATCAGATTGAGGGATCAGACACGGTTCAAGATCACAGTTCAGGGCCTTCTTTGCAGAGAATGACCCCATTAGAAATATCACCATTATTACGTAGAAATCAAATATGTGATATCCAATTTCATAGAATACAAACCATTACCGCTATGCATATGCAAATGCCACTCTGCTTCCAGACTGCCCTCCAGGCTTCTTCGGCAAGGATTGTAGTGAAAAATGCAATTGTCAAAATGGACTGTGCACTCAAGAAACTGGTAGATGTACGAACAGGAGAGCCGCAAACAAAAGTGCCATTGAGAGGGATGCCATTGCTCAGGCTGCTTACACAGCTGACTCTAGTTCTCTGAAGCCCAATGATGCAAAGGATCGTGCGACTATAATTGAGTATATAGATGACGAGTTATTTGCGGGTAACTTTACCTTTATAGCTTTCAAAATGAGGCATGTCTGCTTGTCCGTGCCTTATCTCACTTGGCTAGAATATGGCTAGAGCTTTTCCGTTAGACAAGTGAAAACTTTGGGCTGAAAATCATGATATTTAAAGTTAACCAGGTGCGTGTTGTATATAACATGGAACAGTTATCAGGTACCAAAACAGTTTATATATAGAAACAAATAGGGGTGAGCTGCCACAGTCTGCAAATGGGTTGTTGTTTTAGCAGTCTACACAAGGATGGCCATTAGAGGTGGGTTTGGGTGTGGGTGCAGAGTGGAATTTTTCTGTGTGGTATATCCGCCAGACAGTATATGTGTATGTACATACCCACAGACATATATATATATGTGCTCTATAATCTATTATGGGAATATAAACAAGGACACGACCAACTACCTTCCCCTTATATTAGTTACTACATCCTGTACTGTCATGTTGTTAGTTACTCCTACTGTACTAGAGTCCTGCCACTGATGCTGCCTAGTCTAGTTCCTACATCCTCCACTAGTCTGCCTCCTGTGTGTGGCTCCTGACCGCCCTGATACCAGCTGCGTCTGGTCACTACTGCTGCCAGACCCGCTCAGACGGTCGGATTTTATTCCTGATACTATGCATTCCTGATACTATGCATTCCTGATCCTTCGGGCCACCTGTACGTGATCGTGCTGTGATGTCAGAGAGTCTCTGTGTCCCGTGTGGGAAAATTCATCCCGGACAGAGGTGCATCCCAGACGTAAAGCGTGAGGACGCTGCTGGTGAGCAAATCCGAGTCACTCGAAAATTCTCAGCAATCAACATGGCGACAGGGGGCTCGGGATCTGAGGACCGGGCAGTGGAAGTTATCACAAAGGATGTGCAGGAACTCGACATCGACAAGGACGAGAAGCTGATGAGGGAGGAGATCAGAGAGTTAGAGCGAGAGAAGCGAATGTCTGACCTAACGAAGCGCCGGGACGCGCTCAGACGCGAGCGGGATGGACGGGAGGCAACTAGTCCGCACTCCCCGGCGGTGGCGGGACCGGCCGCCGCCAACACCGCGGCGCCGGCACCCGTGCCACCAGCCACGGAAAATGGACACTCAGCGTACGGGGAGGTGTCACGGAGGAGCCGGCACCGGAGGCGGCGCTCACGGTCATACAGCACATCTGGATCCAGGAGCCGCACCAGGAGCACGTCGAGGAGGAGAAAAAGTAAGTGGTCGCTGAAAAATTTCACTGAAGAAAAGAAGGATGTCAAAAAATTATCGGTATCCGAATTATATGAGGCCTCGGGCCGGTGGTTCGCCAGCCTGGAGGGTGTAACAGTGATAGATGCCAAGGCATTGTTCGGACACCTTTCCTTCATTGCCTCAAAAGCTAAGCATGAGATGTTTAAAGACACTGCACACGTCCGATATGACACGGCGGTCCGGAAGCTGGCTGAGAGTGATGGATTCGCCGCCTTCACGGGTGGAAACACGGCGGCCAGTTTGCTCCACTATGGCCATGAGTCAATGAAGCCCAGGGCTAAGAGCTTGGTAGGAACGACAACAAAAACAGGACGTGTGTTTGAGCGTGAGGGCAAAAGGGCATGTTTCAGATGGAACAGAGAAGGGGGATGCAATGCCGGTGAGGAGAAATGCGGTTTTGGCCACTGGTGTAGCCGGTGTGGGAGCAGGAGCCATGCGAGGATTAAGTGTACCAAGGACTGACGGGACTCTGGGCCGGGCCACGCCGGCCGGCCCGCGCACCCTACGGCCCGGGTGGGGTGCGCGGGCGAGGCGAGGAGCAGGGACGCTACCCCTGACCTGCATCCTGTTTTGGCGCGAACGCGCACTATGGGGACGCGTGGGCCAGAGGCCGGCGCGGACCGGGGAGGGGGAGGCATCGCCGGTGGCGATGGTACCCGGCCGGTGGCCAACGGCGATGGCAAAAATGTAAACATAAGCTCGGATGTGTACCCGGATGCCCGCGAGGGGTCGAAGACCGGCACGGATTTACACACCACCATCCATGAGGGCGGACTGAGGACCGACACGGCACTCGGCCAGACCGGGCGACCAACCACCATAGGAGGTGTGAATATAGTTGTAAACACTGCCAGGGGCTGTGATGACCGGCCGGTGGCTGACAGCGCGGACCCGGGTGTAAGCACCATCCTGGATGTAAACAAAGGCACCGGGGACCGGGGACATGGGAGCGGCACAGCCCGCCCGGAGAGGGCGTGGTCGGTGGCTGGCCCTAAGCATGTACCGGTTGGAAACAGACTACGTGCCCGGGACGAGGCGGTGGGACCCGGATCAGGCTGTGCCCCGGGTTTAGACTGCGGCGATACTGGGTGCCGAGCTGGTGCGGACGCGCCCCCGACAGGGGGCGGGGCCACCCGCCCCTGGATACAGCGACCGGACGGCCTGAGGCCGGACTGGCTACGAGTAGAGAACGGGGACCGCGGCGACAGACGGGTTTTTTCAGTCCGAGTGAGCGAGCCCGGCGAAAACCACACTGTGGAGTTTGGCGTCTGGGACAGCTGCACCGGTGGAGTATGTGGATGCATACACCGGATTGAGGGGGTGGTCTCCCAGATGAGACCCTGCAGGGTGTTCGCGGAACTGTTCCTACGAGGAGACACCGACCCTGATGCGGAGTACATATTGAAGGGGGTGTGTTTTGGTTTCATGGTCATAAACCATGATTGCACAGCTGCCTATGACTGCCCGCATGGCAGCGGGGGGGACAAGGCTGACAGAGTCGCCATGTCAACAAAACTTGAGGCGGAGATTGACAGTGGTGCGCTGACAGTGGTCGGAGAGCGACCCACCTGTGTACACAGACTTTTCTGTATCCCCAAGGATGGGGGAGGAGTCAGGGGTATTGTGGACTGCAGTCGCCCCGAAGGGGAGTCGGTGAACAATTATACGGATGGGGTTGCCGTAAAGTTCTCCTACAACAGCGTGGATGACGTGGCAGCCCTCATGCAGAGGGGTGATAACCTCGCGACTATTGACATCCGGGACGCATACCGAGCAGTCAGCATCCACCCACGGGATCGGGAGAGGCAGGGTATATTCTGGGATTTTGGTGACAATCCTGTGTACCTCCGTGACAACAGACTCTGCATGGGACTGGCCTCCAGCCCGTACGTATTTAGCAAGCTCTCTGACTTCATAGTGCGCTGCGCAGTCCGTGAGGGGGCCGGGGAGGTGGTTAACTACCTGGATGACTTCTGTGTGGTGACGCGGGACTTTGACGCCGGGTGCGCGGCCCAAGCCAAACTAATTTCCATCCTTAGGAGACTGGGTTTCCACATTAGCTTCCGCAAAGTCACGTCCCCGGCCACCCGGACCAGGTTCCTGGGGATCGATATTGATACGGTGGAGCTGGAGATGTCACTGCCCGAGGACAAGCTGGTTAAGATGACGGCAGCCCTCGGGGAGTTGGAAGGAAAACGGAAGACCACGAGGGGCCGATTGGAGAGCCTGGCGGGCCTGCTGGCCCACTGTGCCAAGGTGGTTCGGGGGGGACGGACCTTCTGTAGACGAATCTACGACACGGTCGGTGGGGTGGCAAAGCCACACTTCATGGTCCGCCTCTCGAACGGTTTCCACGAGGACAGGAAGTGGTGGCTGGCTTTCGCGAGGAGATTCAATGGGAAGGCCAAGATTATTGGGCGCCACACCCCATACGTGTCCACCTACAGTGATGCCTCGAGTGAGGGGTTTGGCACCATCCACGACCGAGACTGGAGGGTGGGGGCTTTCGACAGCGGGGCCGATGAGGCGATCAGGCGCCAGGTGGGCCACCATCATGCCCCCCCGGATGCTGCATGCCAGGGAGCCCACATCAATGTGCTTGAAATGTGGGCGGCGTTCTGCGCCGCCCAGACCTGGGGCCACCGATGGAGGGACAGCACGGTTGTGATGGTAACGGACAATGAGACAGTCCGGGCGGCCCTGACCACCGGCAGATCGAGGTCAAAGGGGGTGATGTACTTCATCCGGAGGCTCTTCTGGATAGCCACAGAGCACAACTTCGACATCCAATCAGTGCATGTAAGGAGCGCCGACAACACCATCTGCGATGCCCTGAGCCGTTGGAGCGCCAAGGAGAGCAGGGCCCGGGTCGGGGCGGCAGATGCCGCTCAACTACTCTGCTGCAACCATATCTTTACGGACCATTCGTCTTCCTCTACTTCCAGTTGCGGAGCTGCAGAAGGAGAAACTGGCGATGCAACGTAAGTACTACGCCCCGAACTCGATAACGACAAGAGGAGTCCAGGTGAGACGGTACCTGGACTTCATTGAAGAATTCGGGGGCCACTTCCCCACCACGCCGTGCGCTCCGGCCCAGACGGCGCTTTATGCTGTGTGGCTGGCGCGAACGCTGAAATACACATCAGTATGCAACTACCTCAGTGGCTTGAACTTCTTCTTGAGGTCGGAGGGCGCGGAGGCGATTGACTACAAGAACTTTGAGGTGGCCTCCACCTTGAAGGGTATCAAGCGAGAGCGGGGCTGCCATCCCAGGCAGGCAGCGCCCATACTACCAGACATGCTCAGGCGGATCTTCTCCGGCCTGACCTCCTCCGAGGGGCACACCGCTTGGAGGGCGGCGGTGCTGTGCAGCTTCAGGGCACTCCTGCGGAAGTGCCAGTGAGGAGCTCGACACCCCCCGCCCCCCCCCCCCCCCCCCACCCCCCCCCCCCCCCCCCCCCCCCCCCCCCCCCCCCCCGCCCCCCCCCTTCCACCACCCCCCCCCCCCCCCCCCCCCCCCCCCCCCCACCCCCCCCCCCCCCCCCCCCCCCCCCCCACCCCCCCCCCCCCCCCCCCCCCCCCCCGCTCATCTCTCTGTAGGCGAGACTTTTCCTTTCTCCCCTGGGGGATGCTTGTGAAGGTGCGCCGCTCCAAGACCATCCAGTTCTCGGAACGGGTACTGGAAATCCCCGTGGCCCGGTGCCCAGACCTGTCGCTATGTGCTGTCCACTGGGTCGAGAGGCATTTCGGGGAGGTCCCTGCCGGCCCCGAGGCCATGGCTTTCCGGATCCCGACACCCGCAGGCTCCTCGACGGATCTGCTGTACTCTGGTTACCAGGGTATGCTGAAGCATTTCTGTGGGGCTGCGGGCCTGGACCCGTCGGACTACTCCTCACATTCCCTACGACGGGGGGGATGTACCTTCTTGTCCCTGTGTGGTGCCACCCTCGAAGAACTCAGGGTGAGGGGGGACTGGGCGAGTGACACCATATTTGCTTACCTACAGACCCCTCTGAGTGTGCGCATCATTAACGATATCAGAGTCTCCAACGCACTCACCGAGGTGCCGGGGGCGGGATATTAAGACTTCGGGTTGGGGGGACCTGTGGGTCTCTTGGCAATTAATATATTCCTGCCAGAGAATATATACTCTTCTCAACCACTCCGTCTTTTGTTATTTTGTATTACCAGGGGCCAAACTGTTTATGTGCTCTATAATCTATTATGGGAATATAAACAAGGACACGACCAACTACCTTCCCCTTTATATTAGTTACTACATCCTGTACTGTCATGTTGTTAGTTACTCCTACTGTACTAGAGTCCTGCCACTGATGCTGCCTAGTCTAGTTCCTACATCCTCCACTAGTCTGCCTCCTGTGTGTGGCTCCTGACCGCCCTGATACCAGCTGCGTCTGGTCACTACTGCTGCCAGACCCGCTCAGACGGTCGGATTTTTAATTTTTAGGTGGGCAATTAATATATTCCTGCCAGAGAATATATACTCTTCTCAACCACTCCGTCTTTTGTTATTTTGTATTACCAGGGGCCAAACTGTTTATATATAT